>BHFT01039886.1:0-10076 GCA_004320025.1 Laticauda laticaudata | reverse complement strand
AGCATTTCCCTAAAAGGTGTCAAAGGAATTAGCTCAGCTTGGTGAACCTTAATTAATTGATTAGAATCAGCTGCCATCCTGAAACTGACCAGACTTTAATCAGTGTCACACTGAAAGCTTTTGTTTGCCTCCTTAAGGGCTGGTGGCTGCAGTCACCAGCACCCAAGGCAAGCAGCTAGTACTAATGCATTCCTTTTGATGTGTATTCCCCACTATGCACCCGCTTACTCTCTTGTAATCCCTTTCTCTCCAATGCATGAAAGTACAAATACCAATTCTCTTCTTGCTAATTATTCTAGCACTGGGATGAGCATTCTAAAAAAGGCAGGAGAGTGGAGGAAAGGGCTGTAAGATTTGCCCTTCTAATAGCTTCCTTGTGAGTTGACTTCTGGAAATGTTCCTGTTTGGAGTTATATCTATGATGCAAAGCAGAATAGAATAACAGAATAATAGAGTTAAAAGGGATCCTGGAGGTCTTCTAGTCCAGCCCCCTGCTCAGTCAAGAGACCCTATAGCAGTGTTTATGGCTGCCCAATCTCTTTTCGAAAACGTCCAGTGATGGAGTACCCACAATGTCTGAACAAAGGAGACCTTTAGTAAAATCATATGCACAGTTAGGATTATGTGACTTTTCGCTCAGCAATCACTTCACTTTATGGACAAATTGCGAATCCCAAATTACGGTCACTACACAAAGACTCTCCACGTTGCAAGCATGCCAGTTTCAAAAGTTGGCCTGCTTGTAATGTACACATTTATCCTACTGTACTTATTTCTTTCCATTTTGTCCCTTTCTGTCTAACCTTGTTTGTACTCTAGCCACAGCTGATACAGGCTAATAGTAACCAGCCAAGTAAATTCATTAGCAAAACATTTCCCAAACTAATTGGATTTCCAAGAAAACAAGAAAGGAAGCCCTAATCAATTTCCTTCTTGAATAATTGGGGTGGATATTACCCCTTGATGTTCACTGACTGAGAAAATGAAGGAGGCATGTTTTCAGTCAAAGGAAAGGAACAGAGGCTTTTTGTAGTTCAGATGCTTCATTAAACCCAACCATGCCTTTATTGAACATATGATGTAGAGTTCAGAACAGGGGTTTGGTTCACATTTATACAGTGGCCGGTTGGTCATGTGACTGGGTGGGCGATGTCACTCATCACACCCAGCCCTGCCACTCGCCTCAAAGGAACAGGTAAGATTCAGCCAGTTGGGATTAATCCCACCACTGGCTGGCCCAATCCCTGCCTGTTTTTTGGCCTGTTTTTGCACCATTTTCAGGCTATTTTGGGGGCATTTTTAGGCTGTTTGGGGGCCATTTTTCAGACCATTTTTGGCCCAGAAAATGGTCTGAAACAAGCCAAAAGTGCCCCCCCACAACAGCTTGAAAACAACCCCAAATCAGGTCATTTTCAGGCCATTTTTCAGACCCCCCCAAAAAAACAGTAAAAAATGTCCCCAAAACCAGTCAAAAATGGCCCCAAAATGGTCTGAAAGTGTCTCCAAAATGGCTTGAAACAGCCAAAAAAAATCAGGCCAAAAAATGGGCAGGGGCAGGGCCAACCAGTAGTGGGATTTGCTGGCTTGTGAAACTGTGCTTTATCTTAACTACCAGTCCACGAGAACCGCTGCAAACCGGCAGCAGCCAAATTCTGCAGCTATATGATAGTTGATAGTTAATGGTCTTCTTGGTTTATCTAGCCTTTTTCTTTTCATTTGAAGTTGTAAATACAGTATTTACATGCTTAGTAAAATGTGATTAATTACTTCAGTTTTTTATTTAGTGTATGGCAAATACATGGACGTATAGGGGTTCAAATGTTAATGTCCAGTGTACCCAGCCATTCAAGGACAAGGTGATAGTCTATATTGAAGAAAATCAGACATTGTAAGCTCTTGATGGACATTCGGACACAATGTGGTGGATATTTTGTCGAGGAGCACCACAGTCACACTGAGGGGTAGAGATAAGACCCCCACTTAAACAACGACTCCTGGCAGACACCATGTTGAGTTTGGATCCTGTTCAAAGTTGACCAATGCTGGCAAGGCACGTCAAAACCTTTTGTGTGGGGTCATCTACGTCAGGGGTCGCCAAACTTTTGGACCTCAAGGACCACCAAACTCATAATTTTAAATCCCGGGGACCACTAATATGAATTTTGACTGACGGTGGCTTGCTGAAAAGAGAGAGCGAGAGAGAGAGAGAGGAGAGAGAGAGAGGAGAGAGAGAGAAGAGAGGAGGGAGGGAAGAGAGAGAGAGAGAGAGAGAGAGAGAGAGAGAGGAGAGGGATCTGAACTCTAACCTCTCTCTCCCCCGCGCCCTCTTGTTTCACGACAGCCACACAAACACACAGAGGTAGGGGTCGGAATTTCAAATTTTATTACACAACAGGTTTTCTGTGGGCATGGCACCTAGATTGTGGGTGTCGGGCTTGTGGTCATGTTGACTGACTTAGGCAATTGGCTTATGTATATAAAATTATCAATATTTAGGTGTAAATTATTAGAAATTTTTTATGAAAAAGAGCAACTTTTACTCAAAAGCAGGCCAAAGCAGGCAGGCAGATTAAGTTTGGAATCGACAGAATCACAGATTCACTCAGCAGATCTATCTATCTGACATTGGCTACCGTGAAAAGTCCGCCTGTCAAATAAACAGCTTACAGACCTAAGGAAGGTTCCGATTCTGCTTCAAAGTAGAGTGAAGATCTAAAAGATTAGCAGAAGCAAGATCCAACAAATTCTTGCTTTCTAGCAACTAAATTCTTGGCACAGCATAAACAGTTTGAATGGTTGGGGTGGGGGAAGGAAAAATCAGCAATAGGCAGGGCAAGTTTTCCCAAAGTGAGGGGAGCGGGAGATTGGTTCCCTGCAGGGACCATAATGGGGTAACACAGCCTTGTTTCCTCCACCTGGATTAATTAGTTTGGGGGTACTAGCGAGGCTCTAAGTACTGGGGGTTGACATCAAATTTTCGTCGCAGACTCTACCAAGTAGGTTTCGGTCTTACCAGTTTGGTGGACCATGATCTACGTAACTGCCTGTATCCGAACGATTCAAGCAGCCCAGATGGTCATTTCCATTGTTGTTGAGTCCCAAAGTTTTTAGCACAGCTCAAAAGAGTGCCAAGAGCAAGAGCTTTCTCAAACTTCTCAAATTATAAAGGTGGGGACTTCAAACTCCCCCAAGCAATCCCCAGATCAGCCGGCGACTGGCTAGGGATTTCTCGGGAGTTGAAGTCCGGCACTCATCAAGTTGCTGCGTCTTGAGAACGAACGTCGTGTAGTATAGACTATACAGGTAAGTACCGACTTAGTAACAACCACAATCAGCACCAGACCAGTTAGTTGTTAAGTAAAGACATGGTGAAGTGAGTTTTGCCCCATTTTATGACCTCTATTGCCACATTTGTTAAGTAATCAGTGCAGTTGTTTAAGTTAGTAAATACGGTTTGTTAAGTGGCTTTGCTTTGTTAAGGGGCTGCAAAAAGAGATCAGAAAAAAAAGGGAACCCGACCAGGCATCATAGGCAAACAGTTATAAATATGAGTCAGTTGCCGTGGCGCTATCTCGACGAATTTTGGAGTCATGATGACCATGGGGAATGACTGCGTGAAGTCGTGAAAAAACTAGTTATTAAGTCACTTTTTCAGTGACATTGAGAGTGGGAAATGATCGACGTAAATGACTGTTTGTAACAATCAAGGCTAAGTGGCGATAGGCTGTTGTTACTGATCGCAAATCGCGGCGGTCTATATACTTATTACATAATCGTTGAAGGTTCAGTATGTATTTGTGTCACCTATTGCATGTGCTTTAGTTCGACTCGCTGGCAAAAGGGCAGTTCGGAAGCTTCAGATGCGTTTTTCTTTTCTTTCTGTTTACCACACAGTACTACTTTTTCTCTCCCCTTTCCTGGGTCAAAGGCAAAGCCACAGACAAGCTTTCACCTGAGGCACTCTCATGCGGGACCAAATTACACAAATGGGTGGAATGGAATGAATTAAGAAAGAACTGCAAAAAGGAGGAAGCCAAAAGTGAAAAATGGGTGACATAAACAAATATTTAAAATTATTTTAAATTAATTTAAATAAATCGTGAAATGTCCTTTAGCGCAGAGTGTTCACAGGTTCTGAAATCAGTTTTGGAGAAAATGTTAGGAGATTTTGATGTTGGAGAACCCAGCAAAGGCACCTCTGACTGGCCCCGCCCGCCATCTATTCTCACGCCTCCTGAGTCCCACCTGATATGGCTGGGTTTCTGTTGTCCACTGCACAGGAAACGGAGCTGGGAAACAAGTTAGTGACGGTGGGGAGGGCAAGGGGAACGGTCCATAATCTTCCCCTGCCACACCCATCAATAGCCATGCCCACAAGAACCAGTAGATAGAGAAATTTTGAATCCCAACCCTGCTCTAAGTGAGTTGCCCTGCATAAAATGGAGACCACATGCTGAATTGGCCCGTGTAAGTTGAATGGCAATCCTGGCCACGCATAAGTTGGCCACCGGAGAATTATATGTGGTGTGGCCTGTTAAGCCGGGCAGAGTTGTCCCATCTACCTTTCTTTCCTGCCCCTATTTTCCTATTTTTGTCTTTCTTGTTATTTAACAGCTGGATAAACTAAAGCAACTATAGTTTTATTCTGTAATTCCTATTAAGAAACATGACAACAATTTCTGGGTAGGGAAAGAGGCAAGTGTTGTATTTTTTAAACATCTGAAGAATTGCTGCAGTAATCATTTGCCCTAAACATTTTGGGTTTTCTATAGTAGGAAATTTGGCACCAAAGCCAATTTGGTCTGCCCAGATTCCATATTTTTACAAGCAAAGTCACAAGATGCATAGTTGCAACCCGCAATAAATTTTCCCAGTGATCCTGGAGCCATACAGAGGAAAACCAAACTCCTCAATTGTTAAAGCCCTGATTGTTAAAAATTACAAATGTAGAGGAAATCCTAAAACTTAAACCAAAGATCCTCAACATGACCACACCTGATCCAAAAACCTGACCAAAATTTATTTTGGATCCCCTCCCCTCCTCCTCCTCCTCCTCCCCTCCTCCTCTTCTCCCTGCAAACCGCACTCAACTTCTAGAGCTGATGGTTAGTTAGATAGTGAAAATGTCTGGAAGCAAACCAATCAAGTTCAGAGACACCAAGGACTCCACAGTCATGTTCTCCTCCCCTCCTCCTCCCCCCTCCTCCTCCCTCTCCTCCTCCTCCCCTCCCCTCCTCCTCGCAAACCCCATTTCTTTCTGGCCCTGATGATGTTGTCTAGTTAGACAGTGAAACATCTGCAAGAAACAACCAGTCATCATCTTCCTTCTCCTCTTCCTCCTCCTCTCCCCACCCCCTTGCAAACCCCACATCTTTCTGGCTCTGATGATGTTACCTAGTTAGATAGTGAAACATCTGCATTAAGCAAAAAAACAAACTCAAAGGACACTAAGGATTCCACTGTCTGAAACTTTTAAAGAAAGAAAGAAACAAACAAACAAGAGAGTAAACATAAATCTGTTTTCTTTTTGAATTATCTGGATCAATTTTACTCTCTCATGTTCAAGGAGAACATGAAGGGCACACATACCTTGTCAATGAATTGGGGACTTTAGTCTGGAGGTCCCAGGTGGAGGCTAAAGGATTTGCAGAGTAGGCTCACCAACCAATTAAGCTCCTTCATCCACAGAAGCGCAATAAGATACAATGAATTCCTGCAGTTGTTATGTTAATGACATGGTTTTTAGGTGAATCTGGCTTCCCCATCACAAAAGGGAATCATATCTCCCCAGGATATTGCAACTGTCCCGAATAGGAGTCAGTCGCCCAAAATTCAGTGCCTCAATGCAAGTGATATTGAGTTGGCCACACCCAGCCAATAACATGACCACCAAGCCACACCCACCACCTAAGCCACACTCACAGAACCAGTTGTTAAAAAAATTGAATCCCACCCCTGTGTGCGGCACAGCTGAGGTTGAAAAAAACAAGGAAAAAGTGGCTTTCCAAACACTGCACATGTGTGCACAGCGCTTTTCAGCTGTCCGGGCGGCACAGCTTAAGTTTTTTTACACACGTGCACAGCGCGCATCAGGCGTGCGTGCGTATGAAGCGCTCAAGTGCATGTAAAATGTATCACCGAACCGGTAGTAACACTGGTTGAATCCCACTCCTGTCCATANGAAGCGCTCAAGTGCATGTAAAATGTATCACCGAACCGGTAGTAACACTGGTTGAATCCCACTCCTGTCCACATGCATTGCCTTATGGGTGTTGGCACACATGTGCGCACTTTTGGCATGTGAGGACGAAAAGGTTAGCCCTCACTGTTAAAAAGCTTAGCACAGCCACACCTGGAATCCTGCATCCAGTTTTGATCACCACATTACAAAAAAGATGTTGAGACTTTGGGAAAAGTGCAAAGAAGAGCAACTATAATTAAAGGCGTGGAAACTAAAACATGTGAAGAACAGTTGCAGGAACTGGGTTTGACTAGTCTAGAGAAAAGAAGGATTTGGGGGGCATGATAGTAGTATTCCAGCATTTGAGGGGCTGTCACAGACAGGAGGAAGGGGTCAATGTATTTTCCAAAGCATCCGAAGGCAAGAAAAGAAACAATGGATGGAATGGAAACTCATCAAGGAGAGAAACAACCAGGAACTGAGGAGAAACTTCCTAACAGTGAGGACAATTAACCAATGGAACAGCTCGCCTTCAGATGTTGTAGGTGCTTCATCACTGAAGGTTTTTAAGAAGTGACTGAATACTCACTTGCCTGAAATGGTATAGGATCTCCTGCTGGAGCAGGGGGCTGGACTAGAAGACCTCCAAGGTCCCTTCCAGCTCTGTTCTGATTCTGGTCCCAATGGTGATTGTAAGCCGAGATCTGTATGGTCAGTTTGTTTAACCAATGCTGCAAATGCACCTCTGTATGACATAGAAAACTGTGGGTGGCAGGAGTGAGTGATTTTATGAGTCATTTTAACTGCACGATCATGCAAAGGTATTAAAGAATTTGGTCTCCAGATGCTGTTTCTTTAAATGCTAATGGCTGTTCTGCTACCAATGCAAAGATTTAGCAGCAGAAGCTCAAGACATTATTTAAAAAGCCAGAGTAGTGTTAAAATAATTGGATTCACTTTAGTTAAATTCCCTTACTTGTTCCAAATGCTATTGCAGGTAAGCAATATTCATTACCTTGCTTTAGAGTTAGCCATTTTTCTGTATCATATTGCACAAAAATTACCTTTGTGCATCACTGGGTATTTTAATGGGGCTGAGAGAAGGGCATACAATACAGATAGTTCTCAACTTACAACAGTTCATTTAGTGACCGTTCAAAGTTACATCATCACTAAAAAAATGACTTATGACTGTTTTTCACGCTTACAACCTTTACATGTCTTGCTCAGCAACAGATTGGCTCAATTGTGGTCGTAACCCGAGGACGATCTGTAGCAAGAGAAATTTATTGCAAGTAACATCTGCTGAGCTGATGCTGGCAGAATGATTTTGGATAAACCAGATTTCCTATTAATTTGGATTGGGGAGTACAAAGCCCATCAGCCCCAGCAACCATGATAATGGAGGATGCTATGTTGGGGAAAGCTGGTATAGATGAGAGATTGCTGTAATCTACCAATGTTATCTTCTCACAATGGTTTTCCCTACTTGGTGCCTTCACGAGTTTACAGATTTCAGTTCCCATAATTCCCAGCCTGTGGGCCAATCTAAGATTGGGTCCAAATCAAAGGTGGTATTCAGCAGGTTCTGACCAGTTCTGGAGAACCGGTAGCAGAAATTTTGAGTAGTTGGGAGAACCGGCAAATGCCACCTCTGACTGGACATTTTACAGTGCCCTTCCCCTGGCAACCCACCAAGCCACACCTACAGAACCGGTTAATTTAAAAAAAAAATGAATCCCACCACTGGTCCAAACCATACACTAAGCCATAGTGTCATTTCTTTCTTTGTGGCCTGATATATTGTGTGAATTGAGCTTTTGTAACTTATTTAGCAAACCATTGTACTTAAGCAAACACAGCTTAGCCCTATGTGTAAATGTTGTAAGCCATAATTTGTGTAGCATTAGTGTATTAAATGAACCACAGTTCTTGGCTGGATAAATAAATAAGTCACAAAATATCCTGAGCTGTAACCTTATTTTATAAACTACAAGCTCTATACCCATGCTTTACTATGAAACTGTGTGGTCGGGCTTAATTTTTGGGGAGGAAAATAAAGGGGGGGGGAATTCTGCCTCTGCCTACCAACTTCCATTGGTATTCATCCAGTGAAGAGGAGGACCAGGGGAGACAGGATAGCATCTTCCAATATTTGAGGTGCTGCCACAGAGAGGAGGGTCAAGCTATTTTCCAAGGCACCCGAAGGCCCGACAAGGAATAATGGACAGAAACTGAACAAGGAGAGATTCAACCTGGAAATAAGGAGAAACTTTCTGACAGGGAGAACAATCGACCCATGGAGCAAAATTTGCCTTCAGAAGTTGTGGGAGCGCCATCACTTGAGATTTTCAAGAAGAGATTGGACTGCCAATTGTCAGAAATGGTGTATATCATTCCAGACAAATGGCTGTCTAATTTCTTCTTGAAAGCCACCAGTAATGAAGCACCTACAATATCTGGAGGTAAGCCATTCTACTGGTTAATTGTCATCAGTGTTTCTTTAATGATCTTCTTAGTTCTTGTCCTGCCATGAGGTGCTTTGGAGCATGGGTCAATCCCCTCTTCTCTGTGGCAGCCCCTTAAATAATGTAAGTCTGCTAATATGTCATCCCTAGTTCTTCTTTTCATCAAAGTAGACATGCCCAATTCCTAAAACTATTCTTCATACGTTTTAGCCTCCAGTCCCCTAATCACCTTGCTTGCTCTTCTCTGCACTTTTTCTAGAGTCTCAACATCTTTTGGTTATGACCTATGACCTATTACTTGCTTTTTATATGTACACCGTGAGCTTATGCACTGGAGACAAATTCCTTGTGTGTCTGATCACACTTGGTCAGTAAAGAATTCTATTCTATACTAATCTAATTCTATTCTATTCTAGTCTAATTCTATCCTGTCCTATCCTTTCCTATTCTAATTTTATTCTATCCTATTCCTTTCCATTCCATTCTAATTCTATTCTGTTTCCTATTCTATTCCATTCCATTCTATTTCATTCTAGCCTGTTCAAATAGAATAGTCTATTCTATTCTAATTCTAATTTATTCTAATTCTAATTCTACTCTATTCTATTCATGATGACCAAAACTGAACCCAGGATTCCAAGTGTGTGGACTTAGCAGTGCACTATAGAATGAGATATAAACCTTCTACATCCTACTTAGGTGAAATGTAAATGACCTATACCTGAATGAATGAAAAAGCTGTGTCCAGAATGTAACAAAACATGCAGGAAAGGGGTTTTTTTTGGGGGGGGGAGGGTTATTTTGAAATATTGGGATGNTGGGGGGGGGGAGGGTTATTTTGAAATATTGGGATGTGTTATGAGGCTAACATCCCTTGAAATTGAGCAAAGTCCAAAGTTTCCTCTTGCGAGCAAGCTCAGCCTTGCAAGCAGCCGGAGGCCCAAGGTCGTGACTCGGTTGTCCAATTCTTTGGTTGTGTGGGTGTAATTGCTGTTTCTCCAGACAAGGTTGTCAAGGAAACATACCTCTGGGCCTTGCCAAGATCCCTGGTCCAGCAAGGTTAAGAGAGCAATCAAAGAGGAGGGGCAGCTTATCACTATGTCTCTGTGATAGGTTTGGTCAGCACCATTGTTTTATACAGGTAGAGATCATCCTCACCTTATGACCACAACTGAGCCCAACCTTTAATGTTGCTAAGCGAGAAATTTGTTAAGTGAGTTTTGCCCCGTTTTACAAATTTGGTTGCTGCATTGTTAAATCAGGGGTCCCCAAACTTGGCACCTTTAAGACTTGTGGACTTCAGCTCCCAGAATTCTCCCTTCCTTTTCCTTTGTCTCCTTCCTTCCTTCCCTTCCCTTCGTCTCCTTCCTTCCTTCCCTTCCTTCCCTTCTTTTCCTTTGTCTCCTTCCTTCCTTTCCTTCCTTTCC
>BHFT01039884.1:0-39791 GCA_004320025.1 Laticauda laticaudata | reverse complement strand
AGAGTGAGTGCCACCTTGAGCCCAGGTTCCAGGCTGGGCGGGCAGTTGGTATTTGTCTTGGTCAACCTGGGTGTCAGGCGCTGCACAAAAAATTGACTACTTGGGATATAGAATATCCCACAAAGGAATAGAGATGGACCCACAAAAAGTAAAAGCTGTAATCGATTGGGAACTGCCTCATAGTCGCAAATAACTGCAGAGTTTCCTGGGTTTTGCAAACTTTTACCGTTCATTCCAGCTTTTGTGAATATCACCTTCCACATCACGAACTTGTTAAAAGTGAAAGGGGGGAGAAACCCAAACCCAGGCAACCCCTTACCTGGACGATTGAATGCCAAGTGGCATTCGAAAAACTGAAACAACTTTTCTCAGCAGAACCAATCCTGCAACCCTGAACAACCATTTGTCATCCAAGCAAACACGAGCAATGTAGAAGTTGGAGCAGTTCTACTCCAGAAGAATGGACATGGACAGCTACAACCGTGTGCTTATACTTCTAAGAAACTGACAGACACCGAACAAAGATGGGCCATATGGGAGAAAGAAGCATATGCTGTGCAATGGGCACTCCTCACATGGAGACATTTCCTGGAAGGGAACCAAATCCCCTTTGAAGTCTGGACTGATCACAAAAATCTAGGAGCCCTGAAAACTCCACAGAAACTCACAGAAAGAACAAGCAAGGTGCGCTCAATATTTTAAACAGTTTAATTTCACTCTCAAATATTTCCCAGGGAGGAAAAGTTTCTTGACAGGATGCCTTGTCGAAGAAACCCCAATACATCAGCAAAAAGATTGAAGTTATGAAACCCATGATTCAACCAACCCAACTTGTAGCCAAAGAAATCACCCGGGCACAAGAGAAGAAAGAATCACTGACTGACAATGTAACAATTGTGTATGTAATGATTGTGTATGTGTAACAAATGTATCTGTCCTACTGTTTCTTTTTGTTTTTCTTATATGTATCCATTTCATGTATTCATAACAATGTTATACCTGTTATAATCGCTTGACATTTGTGTGATAATAATGAAGGATCAGATGACGGGATGTATGTACAGAGGAGGCCCTGGGAATCAGAGGAAGGGTCATGTGTGGAGTTAGGATGAATTCTGATAAAACATTTTCTCTTGTCTTCATTTCTGTGCTTTAACCAGCCTTGCTCCTTCCTGTCTCTCTCTCTCTACAGATCACGGAGGGGAGGAGGGGGGGTGCTGCCTCAGACAAAGATTTAAACTGCTTTTACTTTTCTCTGTGGAAGAAGGGGGTCACGGGGAGTGGGGGAGCTACCTTGAGCTGAAATAGGAAAGGAGTTGGAACTGCACATTCTTAACGAGATAGAAGTTAGCACCTTAAACCACTAGCCAGGATGTTAGGAACAAGAACAGCTTTCTTATAAGAAAAAACCCCAAAACCACATAGCTGGCCCATGAAACTAGGAACTTTGCAAGGTACCCATGACCTGGAGTGAAAAACAGATGACGTGACATTTATCTATATAAGGGGCTGAGATCCAAATAACTACTCAACATTATCTGTTATGCATGCATTATTAGGGGCAAAGGGTTGAATGCGACCACCCCTTGACTATAAAAATTGCTGTAAGGTTGTATCAGGGTTCTTGGTTAAGGCTAGGTCCCACTGGCCGATGGATGCAAAACATATGCAAAAAGGACACAGCGGACGAGCAAAATTTCGGGGGTGCTCCATCCATTGTCATCCGCTCCAAAAAGTGGCAAAAATTTGCATAAACAGAACGGAAAAGAAAGGAAAAGAACAGACATGGGTAGTATGTAGTGGGGATGTTAAACGGATGTTCATAGGAAGCCTAGAGGATGTATATCGGATGCAAACCGTTCACTGCTCATTCTTTCTATTTCCGTGCTACTAACGCTGTGTAGACGTTCTGTGTACCTTTTGTTACCTCCCTCTTTCCATTTTCAGCTGCAGCGGATGTGAGTTGAGGGGATGCCCAGAGGATGCAGAGAGGATACAGCGGATGTTTAATGGATGATAAACGGACGTAGAACATTTGTTGCTCGTATGTCACGGATTTACATCGTACACAGCGGAAAGTTCATCTGTTCACAGTTTTGTGCAGCTCAAAACTTCTTGAGCGGATGAAATCTCAGTGGACAGATGCTCAAAGGATAGAGCATATGAAACGTGTGCAATGAGTACACAACGGATGCATAGCGTTTTCCAACGTTTTTTAACATTTTACATCCTCTTTGCATCCGTTGGTGCAATGGGACAGGGGCTTTAGCTTTTGATCCAGGGTCCTTATATCTTGGTACCAAAATAAAAGTATATTGTATCACACCTTGTGTCTGGTGATTTATCGGCTTCGACACCAAGCAAGAGCCCGGTTTTGGGGATAACAATATCATAATGCCCAAATCATTATTTTGTGTTTTCGAGATTTACCATCATAATTGTTTCTGTATTCATAGGTTTTGCTTATGTTCTGAGGAAGATGATGTGATCAGCTAAGTCTTGAAAACGTAGTTTTGGAATTTGTGTAAATAACTTACTGGCCTTGTGCAAAAAGGGTCATAAAACTAGAGAAGATTAGGCTATTTTTCTGTACTGACAAACAAAACTGAAATTTTGACAGCCTGTTGTGGTTCTTTTCATAAAATGAGTGTTGTGAAAAGGGCTTTATGTGTTTACAACGTACTTGCTTTTGGGGCATAACAATTCACAACCCCCATTTCTTGGAAGGTAAACTGATGAAAACACTATTTAAGATGTTTTTATTTTCTCTTTTTCCTGGAAAAGTAGGAATACTTTTGAATGAATTCGTGGGCACAGCCCTTTGCCCCTGGTAACAGTGTGTATGGGGCTTATCTGGATCTCAGGGACTTTCATGTAATAATTGCAAAAGCCAATTATTTTTAGTATATCTTGCCAGATCCCCATTGATCTTTTTTTTTCAGTAAAAAGGTATCTAATTGATACTTTTGGAAGAAATATCCTTCTAGGTTCAGTTCCAAATGGGGAAGAAAGATACTAGAAACATGGTGACTGCTTGGGAAGATGGTTTAATGGTGGACAGGACCACATGGCTTGGAGATCCTGGGTGAAAAGGGGAAGAAGATGCTGAGAGTCCCTGGGGTTTATCTCTCTCTGGGCTTTGAACTTCCTGGGGTACAGGAAGAATATCCTGATTGGTTGCTGTCAGAGATCATACTTACTTTGTAGGTTGTCTGTGTGCTAAGTTTGGTTGAAACAGCAATAGTTTGCTGGGTAATGCAATGAAGGGGCTTTGGGCAATTCCTATTATGGCTCTACCTGAAGGAAGTAGAGCTTTGTTATGTAAAATAGACTGGCCCAGACCTTAATGGCCCATTAATCAAGGTGTATGTGTGTGTGTGGGGGGGTGAGTTTCTGCCTCTCTGAGTTTCTACTTTTCTTTTAGGGGAAATATTCTGCCTTTTTAGCATATTCTAAAAAATTTCATTTTCCTAGGAGTGGAGTGGGTTTTAACTTCCAAGACCCCCCATTTTTTGCCAAAACATTTTTTTCTGGCAAAAAATTAAAACTGATCTGATCAGGGAGACTTGATGGGTGCTTTTAGTTTTTCTGATGCAAAGGGGAGGGCATTGACAGAGGCAACAGAAAAGGATTTCTTCAGTGGCTCCCAAAAGCTTTCAGCCATAAAGGTCTAGCAGCCAGGAGAAAAATTCTGGAAATAAATTTACAGTATCCAATTTTCCATGCCAATTATTTTCAGATGTTTGATATCACTTTCTGTGAGCTTCCAGACAGGTTTCAAGCAAGCATAAGTCCCAAAGTTCTTCACAGCCATGGTTTTCCTTTAAATTACAGGCTGTCCATTTCCAAGGGATGGTTACTACACCTGCCCTAGCTCTTAGTTTCCAGGGTTTGTGAGGCCAAATTGAGGTTAGCCAAGTGTGCAATCCAGGCTATTTAGTATTTTTTAAAATTACACAATGAACCCTGGGACACCTACCCATGAGACCACTAGTGCAACATATCCATCTTTACCGGGCAACTGGGCAGCATCATTTGTAAATCACAATCAGGGCTTGGGGTTTGGAGTTCTTTTTTTTTTTTTCCTATCTCTTCAAGTGAGGGAATTGCCTGAGGGATATGCTCCCTCCCTCATGGGATTAGCAGGGAGATATGATTGCTTTGTGTGGATAACCTCTGTCTAATTCAGAATAGTATGTCTTTCTGTGCGTGTCTGCATGTATATGCAGCTACTTTTACAATATAGACAATATAAACATGCTGGACAAATTTCCCTCCCACCAGACAGAAGTCCAAGGTGTTCAGAACTTGCTGTGGTGACCACTCTCAAATACAGTCCTGACATGAATACATTAAACTGATTACAATATAAATGAGACAAGAAAGAAAACATTATAATGAATTTCTACCCTCCCCCATAGTCTTCCTAGCTGTGTTCTGGGATTTGAAAAAAAGTATTTAGTCTTCACTGGTCCATCTCAGGGTCCTTTCTGTTAAGTTGTGGGAAAAAGAAATGCGAGACCAGTGTGACTTTCAGCTCTTTATTTAGTTCCTGAAATCTCTCTGACTGCGGAGCCGCGGCAGCCTCTTTTATAGTGGCTGCTCGCAGTTCGCGGCCAATGACAGCTCCTTGAATCTCCCACCGCTCAGGCAGACCAATCACAGGCAGCCATTGTGAACCAATCAAAGTAGCGTTGAAGAACCAATCACAGTGTAGTATTTGTGGACCAATCAGGAAGCAGTATTACAAGTATGCTAATATAGAACACCCCTCCCCACTTGGTTTAGTGGGGAGTTGCGGTGTTTCTTGTGCTAGTGGAGGGTCTCCCCCTCTCCTCTTATTTGTGTTTGAGGGGTCTCCCCCTTCTCTGGTCTGGTTTTTATTATTTTTTAATGTTTGATGTGGTTCTGGCATGTGTGTGTGTTCTTTTCCTTCGCACCTGGGTTTGTTAGTATTTCTTTCTAGTGTTCGTGATCTCAGTTGTTCTATGTGTCTCCTCCAGCTTTTTCTGTCCTCTGCTTCTAGTCTGTATGACCGGGGTCCTGTTATCTGGGTCATTGTTGCCAGTATCCAAAGTGGGTACCCCGTGAGATTTTTTGCGTAGACCAGGTCCCCTGTTCCACATGTGCGGTGCTTACTAGAGGAGTGTGCTGGTTTTTCAGGGCTGTAAGTGGAGTGTAATCTATCTAGGTGCGATCTTAATTTTCTGCCCATTCAATAGTTCTGCTGGGCTTTTATTTGTTGTGGTTTTGGTGTGATTGTTTGTATAGTAGCATTTGCAGATTTTTTCTTGTATGTCCCCTGTGTCTGTTTCTCTTTTGTCTCTTTCGTATACCGAAACATGTGCTCTGCTGTCCGTTTGTACCAGCTGACCGGCGCTGTCAAGGCATGCCTATGCCGTGTTCAGTGAGGACTTTTCAAATGTCAACAGCGTGAACTGCGGCCCGTTGTCTGAGACCCACAGATCCGGCAACCCATGTGTTGTGAACAGCTTCTCAGCTGTCTGATAAAGGTTTCTGTTGTTGTTGAGTTCATGATGCTTACCTCCAACCAATTTGAGTAAGCGTCTACTATTATTAAAAATGTGTGTCTTTTGTCGGCCCTGCGAAATCTATATGTATTCTCGACCAGGGTCCCCTCGGTGTTTCCCAGTCGAGCACAGGTGCAGCAGAGGGTGTAGGTCTGGATTTTTGGCATTGCGTACACGTTTCCACCCATCTCCCTATATCCTTATCCATCCTGGCCACATACATAACTCCTGGCCAGGGATTCATTCGTAGATACCCGGGTGTCCTTCATGCAAGATATACAGTACTTTTTCTTGAGTATTCCAGTATGACTACCGATCCCCCACAGTAATGCAACCTTTTAAAATCGAGAGTTCCATCTGTCTGTTTCAGAACGGTTTAAAATTCTCGTCCATCTCATTTCTGTCTGTCCCTTTCCTACCCAGTTTAAATCCGTGCCATCTTTTTGTCTTCTTGCGGTTTATTTCACAGATGCCGCTGCGGTTATGGGTAGGTTTAGTAGTGTTCCAATTTTAGCGTGGATGTGGTTGGTACCGGGTCACTTCCCAGTTCAGGCAGGGGAGAATGGCTCAGAGGTCAGCATGTGATATGTCCTTCCTGGCGCGTTGGATTATTTGTATCTGTATGCAGCAAGGAACTCGGACCACCTTGTCATTCATGATGACAGTATGTTTGGGGTGGCTTGTTTCCTGCGGTATTCCCAAGAGTGGCTTGTGTGGTCTGTAATTAGTGAGAAAGTCCTGCCATAAGGTATTCATGGAATCACTTGACTCCAGTTATCTCTGTCCAATTGGCTGTAGTTTTCTCTGCTTTAGATAGCATTTTGGAATAGAACACGATCGGTGCTTCTCTCCATCTGGTAGGTGTGGTTGATACAGCTCCGATGCAGTTGAAAACACTATGCATCTGTTTGTGTACTCACTGCATATGTGTTTCATACACTCTATCCATCAAGCATCCATCCACTGCGATTTCATCCATGCAAGAAGTTTTGAGCTGCACAAAACTTTGTGAACGGATGAACTTTCCGCTGCGTACAATGTATATCGCTGACATATACGGGCAACAAACATTATATGCCCGTTATCATCCGTTAAACATCCACTGTATCCTCTCTGCATCCTCTGGCCATCCCCTCAACTCACATCCGCTGCAGGTGAAAACGGAAAGAGGGAGGAAACAAAAGGTACATGGAACGTCTACACAGCATTAAGTAGCACGGAAATAGAAAGGATGTAAGCGTATGCATCTTGTATATAAAGTATTCAAAATGGACAAAAGTTTGTTTCTGGGATGTATCTTGTATATTAGGATGTCTGCAGTATGTCTAGAGTATGTGGAAGGACACCTAGTGGACAACGCGATATTTTCTATAAAAGGGGGAGCAAATCATCTGGATCGCTGGGATGGTGACCATACAGTCCCACTATGGCTGCACTGGAAGTTTATCTATTCCATAACTAATCCTTATCTATCCCACAGCATGCAAAAGCTTAGCCATTTTTTCAAAGTTTTCACCAACACTTTATAAAGTAAAAAAAATGAACCAAGTAAAACTAAGTGTGTTAAGCAAAGATAAACTCTTAGGTAAACTTTATGACTTTATTAAATAAGCAAAATGAACCAAGTACCTGTATTAAGTGTGTTAAGCAAAGATAAATTTCTTAGGTAAACTTTATGACTGTATTAAATAAGCAAAATGAACCAAGTAAAGTGTCTTAAGCAAAGATAAACTTAACAAGTAAAAACTCAGTTCTCTGACACTATTCTCAGTCACTCTGAGTCATGTCCATGGTCTCAGCTGTTAAGCGGGCAGGGACTGTGGAGTGGCTGTGGCTTGAGTGTTGATCTGAGGCACCATTGCCCCGAGGGTACAAGAGGTGCTGGTGTGTTCAGGAAGCTATGTGAGAGCTGACTCAGTCCTGTGAGGTTGAGAGGCCCTTCATCAAGGACTGAGATATCAGCCCAATATCTGATGACAGATTGTCCTTGACTGGCTTGGCTGTGGGGTGGAGGAAGGATTGGGAGGAGTGTAGTGGGCTGTCTGGTCTGCAGCTGGTGAGGACTGGCGTCTGTGGCGTCCGATGAACTTGGGCCTGGACTGGGAAGTTCTGCTTGTGCTGTGGGAAGTCCTGGTAGTCGTAGCCTTGGTAGGTGAGGGGCTGTTGAAGCCGTAGAAGGGCTGTGAACAACCTGGGTGGAGGAGCAGACCTGGACTGGGTAGAGCAGCTTCAGCTGGGCTTGAAGGTTGTGCAGAAGTGCTGTGATCTCTGCTTCATCAACTGGTACTTGGGCCTCAGGCAGGTCCCTGAGGGTCTGGCTCACGTAGGTGATGAAGTGTTCCGGCCCGAGGATGCTCTGTCCAGTGGACCAGCTGAGAGAGAAGTTCTGTGCTGGGTCTTCATTGTGTCCCTGATTCTCAACAGCACACTGTGGTCCTGGCCCTCCAGTCTGCCTCTCTGCCTGCATCCTCTGGAGCTGGGGTGGGGGTGGAGGTGGGTTGGCCTCTGGTGCTGCTGCTTCTTTCTCCATTTGTAACAGCAGGGCGTCATCCTCCACATGATCTCTAAGTCCGCCAGCAAGGGGAGTGCAGCTGTCGGGGGGGTCTCTGCCGTGGGGCCCTCTGAAGACACCTGCCTGGACAGGGTAGTTGGCTCCTGGCTGGAAGAGGACTGGCTGTCTGTGGGCTGTCTGAGGGAGAGGGGTGTCAGAGGGGCTGCCTCGTCGGTGGCGGATCTCACCTCAGGAAACTGCACTTGGCCATAACGTACATTCTCCTGGTCAGTGAGCTTGACAGCGGCCTGCCCGGATTCTTGAGGTGTAGCTTGCCATACCAGGTGTGCATGTGCTTCCACCATCCAAGGAGTACTTCTGCAATGTACCCCAGGCTCTCTGCCTTGTCTCTCCAAGCTGCCTGCTTCTTCTGGGTGTCCCGATACAGTCTGTGGCCTTTTCTCCAGAGGTACTCGTTCTCCTCAGCCATTCCAGCACTTCATCCTCATGCTCCTTGAAACGGTGTACTGTTCTCTCTCTCCCTTCTCCTTCCTTGACTCTTCCTCCTCTGGCAGGGGCTTCAGCAGGGCTTTTAGGGGCTCAGCATCAGGGCCTTCTGAAGATTGTTCAGGGCCTTCGGGCCTGAGCAGCAGGGCCTCAGGGGCTTGAGCAGCAGGGCCTTCAGGGGCTTGAGCAGCAGGGCCTTCAGCAGCAGGGCTTTGAGCAGCTTGGGGCTGGTCCACCACAGAAGCAGCAGCAGCAGCAGCAGCAGCAGCTTCAGAGTCAGTGCCACGGGGGTGGGATGCTGGTTCAGCCCTTCTTCACGTTGCAGGGCTTGAACGAGTAGACACGGTCTTCCTCTTCTTTCCTGACTGACGAACCATGGTGTTCCTGCAAGATGTATGTCGCAGCACATCTTTCCCTTGTATGCTGACAACGTGCATGCTGCATCCTTTCATATCTGTGGAGCTGACGCAATTCATACTCCCGCATGCGCAGTGAACGCTTTGCATCCGATATTCATCCGCGCAGCATCCCTTTGTTTCCTATAGGCGTCCGTGATGCATCCGCTTCATCGCAGATACTGCCCCTTCCACTATGTGTCTGCTTCAAAATTCTCCCCGGAACTGCTTCAGAGGTGTCATCCGCTGCATCCGCTAGGCTTCCTATGAACATCCATTTAACATCCCCACTACATCCTACCACGTCCATTCTTTTCTGTTCTTTTCCATTCTGTTTATGCAAATTTTCACCACTGTTTGGAGCGGATGACAACGATGGAGCCACCCCAAAATTTTTGCTCATCCGCTGTGTTTTTATGCATACATTCTGCGTCCGTCAGCAGTGGGACCGGGCCTTTATCTATTAGGTATCCAGGAATTCAACTTTAGGGGTGGCTAGCTGACATTTTTTTTTTTACTTTGAGTCCCGCCTCTTGAAATCTTTGTAAGACTTCCCTGAGGTGGCTTTCCAGTTGGTGCTTGTCACTAGCTGATACCAGCACTCATCGAAGTATGGAAACCACTCCTTTTATTCCTTGTAATATGTGCTCCATCAAGCTTTGGAACAACCCGGAGCCACGCTGACTCCAAAGTGCAGTCTTTTGCATCTGAATACCCCCCTGTGAGTCACAATTGTTTGTACCTCTTCTGTTTCAGGGTCGACTGGCAATTGCTGGTACACTTGTGCAAGGTTGAGCTTCATGAAGATCTTTCCTCCCACCAACGAATGTAACAGATGTTGTACCACTGGAACGGGGTATGCGCTTTGGTGTAGCGCATGGTTGAGGGTGGCCTATAGTCTCCGCAGATGTGCACGGACCCATCTGGCTTAATCGGAATCACAATTGGGTTTCCCACCTTGTGTGGTCATTTTTCCAATACCCCCTGTGCGATGAATTTATCCAATTGCTCATTGATCTTCAGTTTTAATGCGAAAGGGACTCGCCTTGCCTTTAACCTGATTGGGGCTATGTTCGGGTTCAAATTAAATGAGATAGGGGACCCTCAGTACTTGCCTAGTTTTCCATTGAATGCGTCCTGGAAATCCCTCATCAGGCTCTCCTCCAGTCTGTTTAGGTGACGCTGTTGATTCTGGTCACTCCGATTCCCAGAGGCATGAACCATTGGAGTCCCAGTAGGCTTGTCCTACCGGGTGGTCCCGGTCTACTATTGTTAATGGAAGAATTGCTGTGTGCTTTCTGAAGTTAACTTGGAAATGTCCAAGTCCGACTACGGGGATCCTGTTCCCTGGTAGTCCTTCAGGATCAGTTTTTGGCTCTCTAGTTCCTTTCTTCTTATGGTTGGTATCAGTCTCTTAAGTGTGTTCCATGATACCATAGACAGGTATGAGCTGGAATCCCCCTCCATCTTGCATTGTTGTCCTTGATGTTTGACTTGCACATGTACTTTCGGGCATTGGTTGTGCTCGAATGCCCAATGGTTATCATTTGGTATGTCTCTTCCTTCCAGTAGATTTTGTTGAGCCATTTGCTTCTGTTTTCTCAGCTCCAACGGCTTCCTGCCTGTCTTTCTTTCGTTCTGGGGGAGTGCTGTCTCTTTGCCTGGGGCTGTAGCTCTTTCGGTTTTGGCAGACCCTTGCTATATGTCCTGTCTCTCGCAGTGCTGGCAAACTGCATCGAGGAAATGGCACTCGGAAGGGGTGGCTCCTCTGCACCCGGTGCACTGGAACCCGACTTACGTTCTCTCCTCTCCCGTCTGTTTCGTTCCGATTGGAGTCTGTGTATTTCTTCTTCCTCATTGTTGGTCTCGGACAAGGACTCGATGTCCTCATGGTGCGTGGTGGTGGTGGTCTGGTGGTGCCCTCTAGGTTTCTTCTCCTAGGTTGTCTCTGCCAGTGTTTCCTGGGTTCCGTATTCATGGTCACATGATGGCTGCTGATTTTTTCACGGCTTCAGCTGCAGTGGCCTCAGCGTTGGCCTCGGTGACTGTGATGTTTGGTCAGTAAGCAGTCGGCTCTGCAAAGTGAGTCTCTCAGTCCTAGGACCACGCGGTCTCTTCATGGCTTCATCCATGTTGAGGAACTCGCCGCCCCTCCAATGTCCCTTAGAGCTGCGATGAAATCCCCGATGCTTTCACCTTCTTTCTGGTCCTGTTTATAGAATTCATGTCTCTGGATAAGGCTGGAGACGGTCGGAGCATAATGGGCCCTCAGTATTCTGTCCAAATCTGGCCAGACCATTTGCTTATGTCTTCAGGTTAGCCAATGCCTTGGCCATCTTGAACACTGTGGGCTCATGGTGTGTCAGGAACACGGCTTCTTCCTGTATCTGAGATCCTCTGTAACTCATTGCTCTCGAGGAACATGAGGAATCTGTCGATGTACGATTCCCAGTCCTCCGTCGCTGGGTTGAACGGTGCGGGTGGCGAGTTGCTGCCGGCCATTTCGTCTTCACTTGGTTCTCATTGCCACGTGCTCAGCTGATCTCCTTTGTCTCAGTATCCCACCTTCGTTGCCAGTATTAAGTCACGGGAAAAAGATATGAGACCAGTGTGACTTTCAGCTCTTTATTTAGTTCCTGAAATCTCTCTGATTGCGGAGCCACGGCAGCCTCTTTTATAGCGTCTGCTTGCGGCTCGCAGCCAATGATGGCTCCTTGAATCTCCCACTGCTCAGGCGGACCAATCACAGGTGGCCATTGCGAATCAATCATAGTAGCGTTGAAGAACCAATCACAGTGTAGTATTTGTGGACCAATCAGGAAGCGGTATTACAAGTATGCTAATATAGAATACTTTCCTTCATGGCTTTGGGTGGCATTAGGCTTGGCTTGGAGGTAAGGGTGGTCAGTCAGGCCTGGGAAGGTCTGCTCCACTCTGGTTGCTGTGATAACTTTCAGTGGAGGACTGTATCCAAACTCAATTCTTTGGTTTCTCTGGGGGCAGCATCTATTTCCACATGTTACAGGGCTAAAAAACATAAGAACATGGTCCTCTCCTCACCCCCCTTTCTGGGTGAGGAAAGGCATTGTTTACAGGATAAGAGATTGGGGGGGTTGGTGGATAGCTTGCAGGCAGGGTTTGAGGAGAAAAACAACAACACATCAGTATTGCAGTTACTAAACAGATCAATTTCAACAAAATGGAGACACAGCAGATGAGAAAGGAAAAAACTGGATTCACATGCTTCAGGAAAAAGATGAACAGGTACACAAATATAGTGAGGGTGGAACTGAAATTTAAAACATTCCCTCATAACCTTGGTTGTTACTTTAAAGTGCAGAGAGGGAAGGAAGAATTTTATTATTTTTTTAAAAATAAATTTTATTAAACATTTCCCAGTAATTTATAACATATCAACACTTTCAACAATGTTACAGCATTGTCAACATTCATATTCATGTATTAGTTACTATGTTACTTTTATATCTATTGTCTAACCAGGTGTACCAGGCATCCCAGACCAAAGAATACTCCTAGTCACCTCTATCTTTTAACTCTAAGGTCAGCCTGTCCATCTCCACGCAGTCCAAAATCTTTTTCATTACAGTCCCTCTGGATGGTATATTATCCTGTTTCCAGTACTGTACGTAAACAATTCTGGCCGCTGTTGCTATATGTAAAATGATGTATTTGTCTATCTTAGTATAATCTCCCCTTACTATTCCCAATAAAAACAGTTCTGCTGTGAATTCAATTTTTTGTTTCATTATTTCCTCTATCCACTTTTTAATCCTACTCCAGTAGCTCTTGGCATCTTGACATGTCCACCACATGTGGAAGAAGGTGCTCTGTTTACGTTTGCATTTCCAACATTCTGGGTTTCTGGTTGGGAACATCTTTGCCAATCTAGCAGGGGATAGGTGCCATCTATAAAACATTTTATATATATTTTCTTTATACGCTGCTGATAATGTTAATTTATAGTTTTCACCCCCCCCAATATTCTAATTCAGTGTTGTATCGCAGGTTTTTCATCCAAACTATCATTGTTTCTTTTACAATTTCTGGGAAAGAAGAATTTTAACAGAGGTTTTCCTTCTTCTTTTTCTTCTTCACTCAATTTTGAGGGCCCAACAAAATGTAGTGAAGGCAATTTCTGCCAATTTACTCTTTTCTTTCTTTGAACAAGTTAAACTTCTTGTCTTTTTTTGGATTGGAGACATTTTACACTTACAATTACCTCAAAGATGTACAAAGATTCAAACCAGGGTGGAGCTGGCATCGTGACTGTATGACACGTGATCTTGATCCTCCAAGATCATAGTCGATACCTCCACTGCTGGACAGTCCGGACGGACCTTAATCATCCTGTAGAGATGGTGATTGATAAGGGCACGTCCTGTCGATCCCAAGGACATCTCAAAGTCCCTGGTTGATCCAGGAAAAGCCCTTTTGCCGGCAGCGGAGAGGCAGCCATTCAAGCTGCTGAAGCTGGGACAGGCATCCTTAGACGGGAAAAAGGAGGATTTGAAAAGAAAGCTGTGGGGTTCCAGTTGTTTTTGGAGATTAACTTTCTTACTTATTATTGCATTGAAGAAACACACTGAAATTAAAAGTGAGAGAAAACGAGTTTAAGCTGCAGCAAAACTTAGCTAAGTTTAAAGTTGAAAAAATTTTCCTTTCTATTGGAACTTTATTTGATAAAGCTTTCTGAATTTTAAAACTGGATGACGTTTCGTTTTAAAATTTTCTATTTGTTGTTTTATTTTCTTAAACAATTTTTTGAAAGTCTGTGTTTGATTAGACTTTTCTTTTTGATTTGAGATGCATCTTTTTTTTAAAGTAAGGATTTCATTTTCTATTTTTGTTTCTGGGTATGCGTACATTGACGGGGGAGTGAAATGAAGGGAAAAAAGTGTGTTGCCATTAGGAGAGCTTGGATACTATTATTTCATTTTTCTTTCTGATATTATGTTACTTTGTGCATATCAGACTCTGGAGCTTTGCACTGAAAAGATAGTGATGAGCATGGCAAATTATTTATCAGGTGCATTGTGAAACTTATACAATATTAGGGCTGAGTTCAAGAGTTAGAAGAAAGATAGATGAGGTGACCTTGAAATGCTGGACACTAAAACTTTGAGTTTGATTCATAAAAGAATCTGGATACTTCAGTGCAGTGGCTAGGCTTCACATATAGTTTTTTTCACTCCTTTTTTTTGACTATCCACCCCAGCTGGTATTTATATTTGATCTCAACTTCTGTCGGAGAAGGAATGTAAATTTCTTTTACGTTTTTTGTTTCTTCCTTTTCTCTCTTTTATTAAGAGAAATAATTGATGTAGATAATTTGGAAATAATGAATAAGTAGCCTGGAAGATTTTACTTTTTTCCCTGTTGATTTTTTGGATTGTTATTTGCTGCTATGTGCTTCCTTTTTTTTCGTCCTTTTTCTTTTTTTTTTCTCTTTTCAGTTTCTCTCTTTTTTCACAAATTAAACCTTACAAATTGAGCAGAAGGATACGAAACTCAGCATTCCTCAATACAATAGCCCTGCTTCACCATCTGGAGGACAACGGTCAATACAGGACACTCTACAACAGGAGAAAGAGAAAGATGTGGGACATCTAACTATGAATTATGCAATAGGATTCAGAGATTAATAAGAGAATGGGAATATTGAGCACAAGAACTGAAAAGCCGATGAGCAAGTTAGAAAATATTCAACAGATGATGAGAAATATTGAAGACGATTTTAAAGTTGATCGTAACAACAGGGACATGAAATTGGAGATATTGATTTAGTCGATGAGCAATCGTCGAGGGAGGTGTACCACCTTTACCTTGGATCGGAATTAGTAGTCAGAATTCTACTTAAGATTTCAAAATGTGAGAAGAGGAAAAGTGAATCTTTCTAAAAATAAATGACAGAATACGTGCGAAGACATGAGACGATAACCACAGAGAAGAACTGAATGGATGGGACTGGGTGAAGTGTATCTGTCGTACTATAAAGATATGCATTATGAAAACAGCACTACCAAGAGAAGTTCATTCAGATTCACTAAAAAGATTACAAGACACAGATACTGCAGGGGCCAAGAGAGAAAACTTTTAATAAGTATAAAGATATAAAAAATTCGGTGTGAAAAGCACGGTACACAATAGTAAGAGAGCATGAGAAGAGAACATCTTATTTTGACCAAAGAGGTCGTACTTAAAAAGAGGAGGTACAACTACAGGATGGACTTGCATCGCCAGAAGGCACTTCTTAGTTCACCCTGGGCAAGGAACACAAGACACAGATTGATCACAGTGAAACGCTGAGCCTATTCTTACTCTAGAATACTTCAGAGGAAAAGGGGAAGAAGCAAAGAAGGAAGAGTCATTAACTTGATTCCAAGTGAGGAATGTTAGCATAATTGACAAAAGAAAAACAGAGAAGAGTGCCAGTACGGTGGATTGTACCAGGAGCAACAAGAATTAAGACCTACACCTAAATCAATAAAGCCCCTCACACAGACCTAACATGGCATGGAAAGAAAACTTGATTATGATAAGCATAAATGGCACCTTGAATTTGGCTACTAAGAAGGAAAGTATTGTCACAATTAGAGAAATTTAAAATTGATAATAAAGTTTGCTACAAGACAAGTATAGCAAAAAGCCCAGACATGATATATTATTTGACAAAAAAAAAATAGGGAATTATGTCATGGCACAACTTAATAAAAAAGAGGGTGGTGTTTCCTAATATAAAGACACAATCTTTGGCAGGAACTATTTACAACGTTTGACGACTGGAAAGATTATTGATGTGGAAATAAATGGACCAAGATTCGTACAACACTCTTTAATGCAATACTATGCTCCACCAACCCTGATAAGCTAAGAGATTTTTTACAGGAAATTAATATGAAAATAAGTGAATTCGGGACCAGTAGTTCATATTTTGGTAATAGACTGGAGATCTTTATGGAATAGTCATGATTGGTTGGATTACAAACTGCAGAAATCAACACAGAAAGCTAGAAGATCAGTTTACCAAAATCCCTTACTTTCAAACTAAGCAAGGATTAACTTTAAAGATTGCCTTGCCGAGAGAGATAAATGCTGTGGAGATTAAAGCCAATCACACTTTTTACTCAACAGACCATGCACTCATGGTCTATCGAACATAGACCAAATGATATGGATGTCAGCACGAATTACTGGCCAATGTACGCAGAGATTGAAATCGCACCAAACACCTGCGCAAGACCATAATCAGTCGACAGTTATTTGGAAAGGTATACCAAGAGGAGATCTAGATGGCACCTTAAATAATACCCTGATGATTAAAAGAAAAAGGATCTTTAACAGAAAATAGAGGAAAGACTGTATTTCTTTTTTAAGAAATAGAACAAGAGCGATACATTCTTACAGAATTCTCATGGGACCGATGAGGCCTAACAAGAGGCTTGATACAGATCTATACAAGGAAAAGAATATTACAAACAGCAAAAACGACTTTCAAAGCTATTGGAGGCAATTATTATAAAGATTGAAAAGATCTTGCAAGAATGTCCCACGAAAAAAGACATTAAAAATAAACATGGATATATATAAACATAAAAGAGCGACTAATGGAAACAAAGCAGGACTAGCAGTAAAACATTTAAATGCCTAAAACAGAATTACTTTGAAGATGCCAAAACCGAGCAGATGCATAGCTTAATAAACTAAGAAAGGAAAGAGATCAGAAGGATTAGTCAATTAATAATAAGATAGCGACAAATGTTTGCTCATGGACAATGAGAAGAAAAAACATTATTACAAGATCTACTATGGAAACTTGTCACTTTCAAACAATACTTCAGAAGAAAAAGTTAAGCAACATTTACGAAAACGCAATTTTAACCTCAGCTACACTAAAGATACTGAAACAATGCATAGAAAGACTTAACAATGATGGGATATAACAGAAGCCCTTAAAAAGCAGGCATGTGGAGACAAGCAGCAGGTCACATTAACCAGCAGAATTTCTACACGACTTTCCAGAAAACATCATTGATCTTCACTCGTTTTAGAAGTTAAATGAATGAAGTATATGTAAAAGAAAGAATCACCAAAACATGGACACCGAAGCACGAATATTACACTTGGTCTAAACGAAAGGAGGTACAGACTCGCACAGCAGTTAAAATTACAGCACAATTTCCTATTAAATTTAACATACAAAACTTTTGCTCATATTCTAACCAGAAAGCACTACACAAGATATTTCCTACAATAATTTTATCCATATTGCACCAAAATGGATTCCTGCCAAACAGAGACAAATCAAAACACAATGTGAGAATTATTTTGGATTACTCGGCAATACTATGAGACACATACCTGAAAAGCAAAGCTATCTATAGAGGCACTTGAATACTCTTAGATGACCCAATAGCCTTAGAGTCCATGTGATTCCGATCTTATCGCAAGTGGAACCAATGGGCTTTGGCTTTAAATTATTCAATCATCTAGAACAATATGCATGAACAAACTGCACACAGATCATGCGTAAATGGAGACTAACAGAATCCGTTAGATTTAGAAGAAAGGGACAAGGCGAAGTATGCCCACTAGTGTCTCTGCCTGTTATTGTATCAACATATGGAAGTGTTGAATGCAACTATGTGAGAGACGACAAGAAAAAGAATCACCAAATCACAAAAAGGCAGAGCTATAACATGCAAAGCCCTTTGCAGATGACCTCGGTATATAATAGAGGACCCATTCGGAAACAGAACCTAATATAGCATAGAAAGATAAAAGAGCTTATGAAAGTAGCAAGTTTGCAAAATAAACAGAAGATAAAAAAACGATATTAACATTAAGCTATGTAGCAGAGAAAAGAAAGAGTTGGAAGAAGTTTCTAGAAGATACAGATGCCAAACAAGGTTAAAGTATATTAGGGATACTATGTACAAGAGTTTAGACACTGAAGCGGATAATTATCTCTAAACTCCAAAACAAGCCAGATCTGCGACTACCCCAGCACTCTCTTCCGACAACCACCCAATACGGGCGGACATTTGACATGATATCTGAATGGGAGGGGAATATCATACAGCTTCAGGTATAGAAGATGTGCTAAGAATTTTAGCTCTTCCAGACACCTGTTGTTCAATCCACAGGGAAAGAGTTCTTTCCAAGTTTCTATAAGTAGAATTGTGCTGAAAGTCACTATTTCGAGGGACAATCAAGGCCAAGAATAAAACTCAAAGAATGATTATCAAAGACCTGCACAGAGCTTCTTATAAAGAGAAGCAACAGAAGTGGGTCTCTTTTGCACTTCCCTATAGTCCATTGACACACCTGGATCGAGTTGTATTTACCAATGGCTAGGCACACCAGATTGTGCAGGTGGGCAAGGCCTTGAGTGCAGTTAAAGACACATGAAGTATGATCCACCATTCACTCTGTAAGTGAAAACATTACGAACTAGACAGAACAATTCTGGCAACCTCTGTATGATTCTTCTCAGTTCGTTAGGCGATAGTAAATGGTGTATTGTTCAGAGATGTAGAGATATGCCAATGTTAAATGGTCCGTCAGTTCGGAGCGTATGTGATTCTCCTAATTTATTGAGTACGTTTAACATCCACCAAGGGAACTCTCCAAAAACGCTGAAGGTCTTGCTTTTTTCGAATAGGAGTTTCTTTAATACTGGTAAGCGAATAGCGTCAATTTGTTATTTTTTAGCAATATTGATCTTTCCGGAATTCGATTTCGACCAGTTATAGAAATAGGCTCAGACCATAAAGATACTAGAATATTAAAACTTGACGCCAATTTAACTATTGCATCAGCTTCCATGCTATACTTACTAGATTGATTGAAGCTATCTTTCTTATACCATAATATACCTCAATAAGCAATGCAAATACAGAATCCCTAGCACCTGAACGATTTCGTCTGTGTAGTATTTGTTGTGGGGCCCTCTGTATGGTCCTTTGAGATATCGTGAGGAATTGCAAACCAACGCGTGAATTACTAAATTTCATGATAGCTAAAATCCGGTGTAGTATGGCGACAGATACCAGGATGCACTATTGGTAAGAACCTCAAATTATCGACTCTTTGCTTATGTGATTTCTGTTTTCTATTAAATGATCCCAATGCTCAATTGCTACTTTTCCTCAGCTAATAATAATATTATCTCGAAATTGTGATTTGGAGACAACAACGAGATGCAAATACATGTTATGGTGGTATCATTTTCTTTTTATTGTTTTGTAATCATGGTCATAAAAGCAAGAATGTATGTGTAGTCATACAGAATGTTAGGTGGTCGATAGGGACAGACAGTTTAACGAACTGTAACTCGTTACGACTTGTCAGTGCTGCAATTCAGTCCTGCGATGTGCAATATGCTGTGCCAACCGGTAGATATACATAGTTATTAGTGTAATAATCTGATAGTAAACTTTTTTGTGTGCGACACTTACTTATGCAATTTCAAATTCTGCTTTTAATTGTTAGTTGTTATCAGCTTGGTGAAATTGCCTTCAGACGTAAATGAGAGCCGATGCTAAGTTCTCCATGAAGGTTGTTGCTACTTCAGCAAGGGCGAGCGTCCGGACGCGACGAAACTTTTAATTGGCTACCTTCGGAGTTGATCTTAGAAAAACATGAGCCAAATCATCTGCTCCGTTCAAATCTATAAACACAATGCACCGACTATCCACCTCCAGTATAAAGAAAAATCCACTGATAAGAAAGATGGTCGTTTACAGCGGTAGCATGTACACCCACTGATCGCGACTACTGTGCGAATAGTTTAGGAATTAAAATCGCATAACATGTTGACAATGATCACTCACAGATATCCGCGTTCCCATCATTACCATGCTGTCAAATGGATCATATTCGGACGCCAAAGAATATTGGATAAAGTACACATGGTTGGAAAAAGATGATGAAACAAACCATAGACTTTTATTATTAAACGAGAGATCCTTTTATGGGAATTATACAGAAATATAAAACAAAGAACGTGAAATATGTTGATTGTAAATCTTTTAACAGGCTAGGATAGTATTTGCTGAAAGAATTGGAAACAACATAAAATACCTATGCAGGAGGATAGTTAGTATAAGAAAATTATCGTGCTGAAATGAGTAATTGACATTTGAACAACTGAGAACAAGAAGATAACACAATTTTATATTATGTGTGGATTGGTTTATCAGTTGGTTGGACAAAAAGCATGGTAAGTGTAAAGACTTGATAATTTTGTTAATATCATTAATAGATGATATAGAAATATAGACTAATATTAACATTGGTTGAAAGTAAACATAAATTTTAGATAAATTTGTATATCTCTATAAAATGAGGAATAAATAGTTTATCATGGATGATTAATAACTGATAATAATATATAAGATATGTTAGTTTGACATGAAATTGATATACGGAACTGTGGCTATGATACAAAAAGGAATACACAATATTGTAACCCAACTGGATCACACTGTATGTATAAAATGAGATGGTTTTTGTTTTACTTTTGTTCGTTTTGTGTAATGTTTAAAAAAAAAGATTTAGACCAGCTGGTTCCAAGTGAGGATAGCCTAGCCCTGGGGGTTCTGGTTGGGATCCTTAAGGGGGGCACGAAGAGGCAAGAGGGCTGGCAGGAGAGCCGCTAAGAGGCAGCAGGGCTATACGGAGCACTGGCACTCATAGGACTTACATCACTGCTGTTTCAGTTGCTTCCGAGCTGGTGGCTCGATGTGCAGAGTGGATGTGGGAAAATCATAACGTGCCACCTGGCTGCATTCTGACACACCGGTTGCAGGTAACGTATTGAGCCCGTTGCACTGCATCTGATAGCAACAGTCAATGGGGAATGAGCTGCAGGATAGCTGCGCTTTGACAACCCCACCCTGTGAGCCTCATTAACGAGCCCGCCAAGAGGGGCTGCTCAAGGGGCAGTATAGAGCCGCAGGGGAGGACTTTGAGCGCGTGGCCACAGGCAACCCAATTGACTTTACACTGCTCTGAGCGTTGCCCTTCGCATGCGGAGGTGGCAGCTTTGCTTTACTTTTCCCAACGTGCCGTCATCAGGAGTGTTGCAGACAGTCAGTGTGAGTGAGCCGTGCAAGGGCCGAGCGCTTGAATGGCCTCCCTGTGCCTCTTGTACTGCCTCTGCGCCCTCCTTGGGGCGCTGAAAGAGGTGACAGGCAAGGCATTCCGAGGCGCCGCGACGGTCGCAGGCTTCAGCCCCGCATTGACTGTGTGCATCTTGAGGTGTTCACAGGGGCTGCAATGGGCGTGAGCCTCGGAGCTTGCACATCAGAATGCAGTGTGGCAGCACATTGGGAAAGTAGTTACCAACGGTGTGGCTTTGTCGCAGTTTTCTTCTGTCGTGTCTGTCTGTCGTGTCCGCGCCATCGTCCGTATCCGTCTCATCCCATCCATCCATCCATCCAATCCATCCATCCTCCAAGAGTCTGGCCTGCTGCCTTCCTGAGCCATCTACTATCCTACCTGGCCGTATCTTCTGCTACCTACTACTTACCTATCAATATAGATCTTCTACTAAGCAATACAGCCCTGCACGAACTCGTTCTGTCTATCTATCTATACTTACCTACCTAACTACATTTACCTGCCTATATCATCCATCTCCAAAGGTGTTTGTCTATGCTGCTTCTGCCTGACCTGCCTGCCTGCCTCCGCCTACCGACCTAATTACCAATAATGTCTGTTGTTCTATCTAGTCTATGCGATTATGCTATATCTAATCCTATAGCGTCTATCTATATCTATCTCTATCTACCTCTCTTCCTGTGTCTCTTCTCATATCTATTTATCTATATTGATCATCTATATCTAGGATCGATTGATCGTATCAAAGTCAGAATCCGATCCATACGTGTCAGTGACGCCTCCCATGGCACCTTATAATATGAGATATGATCATCATGCGCCACAGTGGTCAAGACACATCTGTTAATGGGATCACACCACGCAAGTAGCAATGAACGAGGAGAGAGAGAATGAGAGAGAGGGGAAGAGGATGAGAGGAGAGAGAGAGCGAGGAGAGAGAGAGTATGATGCAGTAGGAGGGGGAAATCGTAGAAGCCTTATGTTTAGACTGGGAGGCTTCCACATTGGTATAGCACCTTGTACACGGGATGAACAACTTTCTTTATGGTGAAAGACGGTTTTAGTGGATGAATCACTTTAGTGGGTAGAGGTGGCATCTAGGATGACTGCTCACGAATTGGTTTGGGGCTTTATAGACAGGAGATCCATTGAGACCAGATTCCCTGAGAGATTAAAATACTGTTTCCCAATCCGTATATTACAGTGCAATTCTGAAGAGGGCAAACCAAGAATATACTTACTGGTGTAAATTAAAGAATAGATACACAGCAATGAACGACACTCACTCGCTTCACTACACAGATGGCTGAGCGACGGTTGAGGTAGTGAGAGGTAAATATGATATTCAGAGCTATTTATCTTCTTCTCCTCCGTTTTCTTTATATGTTTTTTTTTTTCTAATAGTGATAGAATACTGTTATTGTATAGCAACGTGTGATTAGACACACTGGAATGAGAGTCGTTGTGTTGGTGTGTTATAGAATATTCTCAGTATTATCAAAAGAAGAAGGAGCATCATTGACCATAGGATACAAGAGCTAGCATATCAGACGACAGACACTTAATGATGAGTCATGTAGGTGTACAATCAATCAATCCAAATCATACCAGAACAGTCAAGTGTGGAGGAGGATGGGGTAAAAGGAGTAGGGTGAGAAATTACAGTAATATAGTGTACACTTTGTACATAGTTGGACGGTGTTTGAGGGGACATATATTTATATTAGCAGGAGTGATGGCTTTCTGAGAAAGAAAAATTGTTCTTGTGGTCTGGTGCGTGTTCTGGGTGTGGCAGTGCTCGTGATTAGCAGTTGAGGTTAGTTGAGAGGAAGGGTATTGAATACAGTTTATTACTATGGCTGGGATGTTGAGGAGTGCTGTAAACTATTTTCACAGCCTCGGTCTGTTTTTTGACTCGTGCAGTTAGACAGTGTCACTGCAGTTGTTAGAGCCAGCGTGGTACTAAGATTGTTTTTTCATGCTGTCCTAATTATCCTCTAGAATATCCATGTGTCTTGTCTGAGTTTGGGAACCAAACCAGCACAGTTTAGAGTGCAATGACTAGACTAGGCTGGCAATGATTCCTTGTGTAGAACTGTAATCAGCAACTTCTTTGGCAGTTTGAGTAGGCTTATCCTGATATTGGGCGCAGAAGAACGATTTCTTTGTAGTGGTGCTTGTTTTGATGAGTGGTTGTTGGTGATTTAGAGTGTTACATTTTAGAGCTCGTATTAGATAATACATATGAGAACGAGAGAGCATTTGAAGAAGTCTCTTACTACGTTGAGTCTTGTTGATGTGTTGTAAGTATTTGGGAATGTGGTAGTGGGATAGGGATGGGTTTTCTTCGTAAAAGTGCTCTCCCACATTCTACAGCTTTGAGTGTGTTCAGTAGTTCCAGATGTTTCCGGTTTACAGGCCATTTGAGGCAAGGTTATATAACCTACCTGTCTGTTCGAGATTCATCGTTGTCCTCTACATGGTATACCCCAATCACTTGCTGTGTCATCAGCAAACTTGCAAGTATTTCTACACAGATGGATCGTTTGAGATGCCAGATCATTAGTATAGGTGGGAGAAGAGAAGGTGAGTGGATAGTTACAGACAGCACCGTTGACGGGGCCCCCTGTGCTGGTGATTGTACAAGGTATCGGGATGTATTTGGCCGCACTAACTTCACCTGCACTGCTTCCTGTCTGTCTTCTGTCCGTTCCATCCCGCCGCTTTCTTATTGTCATGTCCTTGTATTTCGTCTGTTTTTCACTTGGTTCTCTTTCTGTTACTTCTCTTTCTTCTCTTTTCTCTTCGATTTCTTTCTCATTCCGCTTCTCTTCCAGTCTAGCTCGTACGCCGCATTGAGACTTGGTGCACGTTGCGTTCACTTCAGTACTATGCTTCGGCAGGTCCCTCTGGAGCAGTGGGCCAATGGGGTGGACTGCAGGCAGCAGCGTAGAGCAGCAGTGGCGAGCATTGTTTGAAAAGTAGAGCAAAGCAGAGGCAGTAATTTTTGCTGCAATGTATCAAAAAAGATCTAGTTTTGCAACAAGAAGGAACACACATGTCAATGCAATTCGCAGACATAAAATAACAGAGATAAAATGAAACAAATCAACAAGACGATCAGCAACACATCTCTGATTGAGATTTATTGGCACTGACTAGAGATCATACTCATGAGTATGCCTTGTTCCAATTTGAAGTCCATATGACTGCCTCCAGCAGTGTTAGAAGGGAAGTGGGAATGCAATGTGTTGTGCATGGCTGCCAATAACTCCAAAGAACAGGTCAAGTACTTGGGGAGGCTAGTCATAAATTTCAGACAACTTGCTAAACAACCAGCCATTAAGTGAGGACCACTTGTATTTGGTTTGCCAGTCACCTGGCCATGTCCACCCAGTCACACGGCCACCAAACCACACTTACCTGGTCATGTGACCAGCAAGCCACGCCCAGTCAGCAAGCTGCATCAGCCAGTCACGTGACCAGCAGGCCATACCCTCAAATAAGGCCACACCCACAGAAATTTGAATCCCACCCCTGGACATAAGGGCCAAGAGAAGGCAAAAACAAAGATATAATTAGGAGGATGGGAGAAGAAATTAAATTATTATTGATAAATATAAATGGATTAAATTCAATGACCAAGAGAAAAAGAATAATGGCGAAACTAACTAAACAAAAAGTGGTTATAGTATGCTTGCAAGAAACACATATTAAAAAACAAGATGGAAAATACTTAGAATACCCCAAATTAGGGAAATTATACACAGCATTAGCAGATTAAAAAAAAAAGGAATGGCTATATATGTTAGGGAAGAGATAAAAACAAACTTAATCTATACAGACCTTCTATACAGAAGGAAGAATACTAATCTGTTCTGACCCAGCCAAAGTTTCCGAAAGCAAACACAGATAAACTCCAAAACTGAAACGTTCATGGCTTTATTCCACAAATAACCCTCTTTGTAGATAACAGATGGCTTGCAGACAATTAATCCAATAAATCAGAGTCTGTAATCATCACACTAACTCCTTCGAACTTTTGCCTTTTCCAGAGGCAAAAGCCATTTGAAACCAGGTTTATATTCCCAAGAGGGAGGGGCCATTAATTAGCATTCTTACTCCCAAGTAGCCTGTGCTGATCTTCCATGAATCATCCTGCTCTCACTCAGACCCAGCACAGGCTTCTCAGGAATGTCCTTCTGATTGCTGCCAGTGAACCACAACATAATCACTGGAATATGGATAGCTCAGGAGCCATTATTATTAATGGTAATATATGCACCAAATGAAAATCAGAAAGATTTTTATAAAAAAGTTACATGAGAGAATTATAGAAACGGGACAGAAACATCTGCATAATAGGAGATTACAATGCAATAGTGGACAGTAAAAAGGACCATGTAAGTGACAAGAAAAATAGAAAGAAAAAGAAAATATTACCAAAAGCATGTTTTGAGATGATAGAATCAAATTTAATAGATATATGGAAACAATTGAACTTAGGTAAAAAACAATTCATTTTTTACTCTAACCCACACTAATCTTGGTCCCGGATTGATATGGCCTGGATGAATGAGGAAGTAGGAAAAGAAGTGGAGAAGATTGAAATACTACCGAACACATGGGCAGACCACAATCCACTTAAAATAATCTGGAGAGACCAACAGAAAACAAAAAGAAGATGGACTTTAAATCCACAAATAATAAAAGAAAAAGAATTCACCCAAGAATTTGTGAAGGGACTATTTTTCAAAGAGAATACAAAACAACATACATCAGTACAAAATCTTTGGGATACCATGAAGGCTTATTCACATGGAATTATAATATCATACACATCAAAAAGAAATTAAAGAGAAGTGGAAACAACTGAATGTATTAAAAGAAGAAATTAAAACTTAGAAACCACACAGAAAACACCACAGAATACTAAAATTAAAGGGGAATTGACTTTAACCAAACACAAACTTAATATTTTAGAACAAGAAAAAATGTTAAATAATTTAAAAGCAGTAAAACAAAACTTCTTTGAGCAAGCGAATAAGACAGGGATATGGTTATCTCATAGATTTAAAAAAAAAAAGAGAGAGAAGAAGATAAAACACCAACCTCAGGATGAAAATGGAGAATTTCAACATACAATGGAAGGGAAAAAAAGAATTGTGTATCAGTACTTTGAGGACCTGTATAAAAATGAAGAAATAGAGGAAGAGAAAATAATAGACTATTTAAAAGGGGAAGAGATTCCACCAATAACAGAAGAAATAAGGGAGATTTTATCCAAAGAAATATCGATGATAGAACTGAAATGAACAGTCAAAAAGCAGAAAAATAATAAAACTCCAGGTCCAGATGGGTTCCCAGGGGAAATATGCAAGATGATGGGTGAACAGATAGAGCAACTAATGCTAGAACTATATAATGAGGTATTGACAGAAGCCAAATTGCCAGGTTCATGGAGGGAAGCATATATTTCACGAATACCAAAAGAGAGTACGGACAGTAGACAAATTCAAAACTATAGGCTGATATCATTACTGAACGCAGATTACAAAATATTCACAACCATAATAGCAGACAGATTGAAATTACTAAATGAATACATACAGATCGAAATGGATTTCTCCCATCAAGACAAATTAGAAATAACACAAGAATAGTATTGGATATTTTGGAATATTACAAGGCCCATCCAGAAAAACAAGTGGCACTTGTTTAAGAAGGTGTTTTACAATCTGAATTTACAGTTTATGATGCAACAAATTAAAAATATGAATTTAGGATATAATTTTGAGAATGTGATAGAGGTGATATATTCTACCCAAAAGGCGAGCATTCTATTAAATGGTGAGAATACAGAGACTTTTAAAATAATGAAAGGGGTAAGGCAGGGCTGTTCACTGTTGCCTCTGCAACCAGGGAGTGGTCTGGACATGATAATGATAGTGATGTCCTCTCTTCAGATCATATCCCAATCGCCTCAAAATAAAAACCAATTAAAACCAGCTTTAATTACTATGTTTGTTGGGCCTTCAATAACATTGTTCAGGTCCATTGTGGCGATGAACTCTTCAGTCAAATTGGACTATATGAGGGCAATTTAGAATCTTCCAGAACTCTGCAACCTGGAGCCTCCACTGTCAGCTCAGAGATGGAGTTAAGCAGCTTGGATATAAATTGCTGTGCCACATGGAAACTAGTACTGCAGCAATTGCTCCCTAGACCCTAACTTTAACCACAAAGTGTCAACTCTGAAGTGAACCAGGCTTGAAGTCTTCAAAGAGACCTCTGGGAGAGGGAAGAGTCAAGTGCTAATTAACCCCATATGTGTTCTCTCCTAGGAGCTACTCCTCTACTCAGGGGGTCCAATTGTCAACCCTGAAGTGAACCCAGCTGAAGCCATCTTGGAGTCTTCAGGGTTGCCACACAATGGTGGGAGGGGGGAAATTAGTTAGCTGGAGTTTTGTAGCCAAAACAATAAAATTTTCCTGTGGGAACCAGGGACATTCACACAGGTGGCTGGCCAGATGAGAAAGAAGTAACCAGGCAACCAGGTGGCACCTGGATTGGTCAGCATGACCAGTGACTTGAGAGGAAGGGGAAAACTTCTATTTTTAATTAGGTGAAAGCTGCGGGAAACTGTAGAATCAGCTTTCACCATTTGTGCCAATATGAAGCACCCAATAAATTGTTCTTTGAGGAACCTGCTTGCCTTGGAGTACTGTTTCTATGGGTGCATTACTTGGAACACTGACACAAAGCCTCACATCTGGTTATCTGTGATACAGCATCTCTGAAGTATATTAGAAATTCCTGCATGACAATTCCATCTTACCAAGGAGAACAAGAAGAAAGCTTAGCAATTGTTGCTGGGTGTTCTGTAGAATAGAAAATAAGTATTTTCCTGTTTCTTTCTTTCTAGAATATCTATATACAAAGAAAATATGTTCTAATGTCATAGACTTTCCCAGCCAGCTCCTCTCTGGAATATTTCTTGTAAAATTGTTAAGGGCTTGAACAAGCTAATCTCATTCTATCCCTATTTTCCTTCTTTTATACTTCAGATTCTAGCTGGTTTTTTAAAAAATGCTGTGAGCTCATAATGTCTTTTGACATTTCTTTCATTTTTAATGCTGTATTTTTATTTTAAATTACAAATGTACCATATGCAGATTTTTCTTCTCTTCGTTCAAGTTCCAGGGTAAATTAAAAGTAAACTTTTTGTGATGATAAAATTCATTATCAATCGTTTCTTTTTAGACTTAGTCCATTGATAAAACAATGGACTATGTTTGAGAAGAAACAATTGATAATGAAATAGGCTAATTTAAAAGAAGAAAAGGGCTTTGTCTAGTTCTTGGATGTCTAAGCATCCTTTCAACAAATTTTAGGCAAATGAGTATCAACAAATTTTATTTGTTGATACTCATTTGCCTTCTCCCTGCCTCCTTCTCCCTTCCCTGTCAATAAAATGCCTGCTTGTGATTGCTTAGGAAAAAAGGGAAAAATCAGAATAATGTTCGGAGTTGTTTTTCTTAGGAGTGCATATTTATGCTGCAAACAATAAAACAGAACTGTGTATCAAGGAAATGCAACAAATGTCTCCTTTTAAACTAAAACTATATAAAGTAAATACATTTAATTTGCTTAGGTTGCTGAAGATGGGGAACAAAGACCATGAAAGTCAATGGATCCTGGCCTCTGAATGATTAACCATTCCATTCTTCTAGTCAGCTCTGGACATCCTATTCTTTTTCAAACCTTAAAGGCTAGAAATTGAAACTCGGTTTTTTCTTTCATGAAAACTAAAAATTTCAATATACATATTATTTGTCAGAATTTGATTCAACTTATATAATAAATTGTCTTAGCTGAATATTCTATTCTGGGCACTAGAATATTTTATTCTGGGCACTAGACCAACTAACCTAAATATTAAATAACATTTTTCTTTAATTATCAGATGCCTAAAGTTTTGTTTTTTTCTTTCTCCTACTACTCTCCATTATTCCTTATAAGAAAATTATTGCATAGATAAACATATAGGCTTAATGTAATTAAATTAATTTAAAACATATACAATGTTTTGATGCAGGCTTTCATGAGTAGTGTGATGAACTTCTAGGCTAGTCACCTAACTTGGGAGCTAGTCACCGATATCACTCTGCCATAGAGACAAGCAAAGTATTACTACACCAGCTCTGTATAGACAGTATATTTACTCAGGGTTTACTGAGTCTTATATAATTACATTTAATTTAATAAATGTAATTTAATGGGTTTGTATAACATATTAAATTAAATCAATTAAATTGCACACAATGCACCATAAACTAAATTTGTTTAGTCCCAGCAATATTTTTGTCCAAAACCTTTTAATTACCATTTGGTTGTACTACACACTGCCTTTGAGTGAGGGAATTGTAACTTTATGAGCCTGCAAAACAGGAAAGTCAAGAAAATGAATATGTCATTTTATTAAGGTAAATAATCACATCAAAATATTCGTCTGAACAAAAGGAATCCAATTAAGAGCTAGAAAATATTACAATATGTAAACAGATGGAAAGTGTTTGGAGAAACTATACAAGATAACTGCTGAATAAAATGCATCAAAGCCCACATTCTTTTAATGGAAATATTTTAATACACCTTTGCAAGTGAAATTGCCATGCTCCACAGAGAGGTTATAAAAATTATGCTTGGGCCTGGCATATGTTCAGTATGAATATTTGTGATTCGTTCTGTATTAAGAGCATAATAATGGCAAGCAAAATCTGAAGAAACGCAAGCCAATCTAATAAATGCTGAAGGACATACTATTTAGATGAAATTACTAAGAAGGAAGGAAAGCAGTTTTCATTTTGGACCAAACACATTAAAACATTTAGAAACAATTGAGATATAAGAGATTTTGGAAGAATTATATGGAGTATTTTCTGATTATTCAAAATGAGGACAAGATCGTACACACAGATATTTGTGCTGAATTCTACTTTTACATTCTACATGTGAACCAACTTTGGAATTTTGCTTCTTGTCAGTTGGAGCAGCTTATGACACTTAGGCAAAGCTTAACACGGTTTTAAACCTGTATGACATCACTGAAATCTCAGGGATATAGGACCAGATGATAGGCCCATATTCAGCCTTTCTTCTTCTTTCTCGTTTTTCCCATGATAATTCCCATGATATAAGCTGGGATAAGAAAGCATGACTAGCTCAAATAATCTGTGGACAAGGGAGTAGATGAAATAATATACAAACTGGTTAAAATAGTTTTGGCCCATTTTATGACCTTTCTTGTTACGGGTTTTTTGAATCACTGCAATTGTTAAGTTAGTAACATGGTTGTTAAGTGGACCTGGTTCACTTGACTTTGTTTGTCAGAAGGTTGCAAAAGGTGCTCACATAATCCCAGGACACTGCAACCATCATAAATATGAGTCATTTGCCGAAGGTATGAATTTTGATCACATGAACATGGGGATAATGATTTTAAGTGTGAAAAACTATTACAAATCACTTTTTCAGTGCTGTCGTAACTTTGAACAATCACGAAAATAATTGTTGTAAACCGACTACCTATAATTCACCTGTTTACCAGTTACCTTTCCAGTCCAATTCAAGGTGTTTCTAAAGCTGCATAAAGCCTTAAAAAGTTTAGGCCTCAAGCCACTTACAGAACGGCTCATATTTTTACTAGTAAAAAGGTCACACCATTTTTGGTCTTGCCACAGATATTTTTGTCATCAAGCATTAATTTATTTTTCCCATATTATAGACCCAGCTGCCACTAGAACTACAGTTGTGTTCAGGGGAACTCAAAATATTTATTTTGCAATTTCTTAATGCATTTAAAAACTTCAGCTTTTGTATTTAAAACATTTACAATCAATTGTTTTTTATTTGTTTTTAATGGATCATAAATGTTGTGATAAAGCCACTAAGGAAATGGGTGGCCTATAACTTTCCATATAATATCTGATTTTATGTTTTCTTAGAACTCAGTAGAAAGGGCAAAAGCAAAAGAAAGAGAAAGGATGTAAGCTTGTGGAAACTTTTGTATCAAGGATAAGAAGGAAGGATCAAGGATAAGAAAGAAGGAAATGAAAGGTAGAAAATGTTAGGCAGAGGCAGCACAGAGAAAGTAGACTCAGCATAATAAGAACAAGATTTGTTAGCTTATAGAGTTATTAAACTCAGAGATGCTTCAAATTTGCATGGTCTAGAGATCAGGAGCAGATTCTTGAAATAACAAAGGTAATCAATTGATTTAAAACTTGGTCATTGTTAAAAATGCAGTTTCTTATTTGCCTTAGTGCTTTCAGAACAGAATGGGTGAGCTGATGGAGATTTCAAACTCTACAGTTGTCTTGGGGGGGGAGAGGAATATGAGACAAATGTGAAAAAGAATATGAAGAGTATGTGAGATTACTCCATGAATGCTGTGATATCAGAGTCAAATAAGGAGTGATAGCATGAAGCAGTGAGAACAAGAAATGTTTTGTTTAATGATCTGACTAACATTTTCAGTTTCTAGTTTTCACCACATCAGTGCAGATTACAATTTTTAAGTGATATAGATACATAAAAAAAGAAAGATGTAAAGTTGGTTCTTCCAGCATCTCCTCAAAAATAAGCCATTATGGGATCAAGGAGACTTATTATCAGATAATGGAGTACAGGTCGTATAACTAGAGCACTTAAATCTAGGCACTTCAGAGCCTCATCAAAGCTATCAAAATGAAAATCAATGTTTTTGAGAATGTTATATCTTTTATGAATTTCTCTGTAAGAAGGGTGGGAAAGAAAAAGAAATGGAAGTAATCCCAAGTAACCACTAAGATCTATGGATTAATTAGAAAATTTGAGTTCCATTCTATCGCAAACTGCATGGAAAAATAATAAAGAGGGAGTATGAAAACATATGTCTAGTGGGTGATTTCAATGCAGTAGTGGATAATAAGAAAGACAATACAAGTAATTAAAAAAAATAAGGTGGTAGCAGAGCCAGCTGCCAGAGAGAGTGGAACTGCGAACAGAGATCTTTGCTTCATCAATCTACTTTTCCCCTGTGTTCACGGGACTTATTGGAGTCAAGGAGATCCTGGGGGGATAGCTGAAAGAGTGGGCATCCTGTGGAATGCTTCCAAGTGGTGGCTTGTGGCGGAACATGGTTAGAAACCCGACAAGAACTGATTGAGTGGACCAGGAGGAAGATAAGTCAGCAATGGCCAACTGAACAGCCTGACAGAGGGATGAGGCTATTGGCTTTTACTAAATTATTCTCTGGGCTTCTTCTGCAGACGAGGAAGTGAAAAGGAGCACTTTTTGAGTGATTTGTAGAATGAGCTCCAGCAGAAGAGAAAACCCAGACCCTTACGGAGGAAAAGCAGCGAGAGATCGGTGGTGGGAGAAGTATCAGCAGGACAGTTAGCCGAAGTGGAGATAATGGTAATTCTGGATAGTGCTAAGTGTGATTTGTCAATTTGAGAGCTGCGGTGAAGAGAGGAGAGTTTTTTTGATAGCTCATAAGAAGAAATTTGAACTTTGGTTTGTTGCTATTTAACAATTTTTTGAGAAGAGGACAATGTACTGAACTAAAAAGGAGTTGTTATAACTGACTGAGCACTTTGGGACAGTGTTAAGGAGATAGTGAAACACCTACTGGTTACAGAGGAAGAAGAAGATCAGTGACTGTGATGTTGAAAAGTACTTCTTTTTGTTTTGATGAACTTGAACTAAAAAAGTTAAAAGTGATTGTGGAATAACTGGGGGGGAGAGGAATTGCCTCAGGAAATATTTCTCTCTGTCCTGATGAATTTGATGTTTAAAAATTGAAAGTGAGATTGTGGAATAATTGAAAAAAAAGGGGGGGACTTTTGTTTAAGGAATGGTTTATTGTTCATTATATACTATTACTTAACTTATACTATTAATGAATTATTATATATATTTGTGTTATATATGTGTTATATATATATTTATTTAATCTAGCGGTGAAATAACTAAATTAATGAGAGACTAATGCAAGCCAACAAGGAATTAGAAACTTCAGTTATCTACCTAGAAGCAGAAAAAGTGGCCCAGTATCTACACCTCCAAAATGTTAAAGAGGAAAAAGGAAAAGATCTTCCTGGTACTATGGCAGAATTGATAGCAAAAGCGTATGGAAAAGGAAGAAATGATATCAGAAATGGGTGAATTTTATCGGGTCCAAACTAACTATGGCAAAGGCACAATCTACCCAAGGAAATACATGTTATATTCATTAAAAAATCAATCCATGATGAAATTCTCCATAGAACTAGAGATGAGCCACTGGAGTACTGTGGAAAACAGATACCAGTCCTAAAACAGGTACCTAAAAGATGAGAGACCTTAGAAAGCAGTACCAATTTCTGACCTCAAGGCTGAATAAACTTAATGCGAACTTTAGGTGGTTGACACCAGAGGGGATCATGGTCACATGGCAGGAGAGGAGACATAGATTGGACATGATAGACAATGTAGAGGACTTTTACAGACAACATTTTGGTAATGAAGATGAAAGAGGAGACTCAGAAGGAGAAAGAGATACAAGGGATGAAAGAGAGGTGAGAACTTTGACCACAGAAAAAGAAACACTCTGAATTAAAAGGAAAGAGAAAAGAGAGGAAAGACGGAATAATTATGAAAGCAGATGTGAAGAATCAACAGAACTTAGACCAATTAGAAACACAAGACCAAGGAATAAGTGAAAATACGGGAGTGGAATGAACAGTCTGGTCGACCAACATTAATGGATTAAATTATGCAGTAAAAATACAGAAAATTTATAACAAATTGAAAAAACAAAATTTGGACATGGCTACCTTTACAAGCAAGTTTATTTTAAGAAAGTCAAAAATATCTGTAAGCAACACAATTGAAGTTAGGTAAAATTAGTTTCTGAGGCTTCTCTAGACAAAAAAAAAAAAAGGCCGGATAGTAATATATGTTAAATAATTTTAGCCAAACAAATTTTCAAAAGATAAATGAAGGAAAGTAATCTTAATTATAGAGGGCGGGAAACAACTGACAAGAAAAATACATTACGTGGTGAATTTAGTACCCCAAATGAGAAGTGAGGAACAGTTTTTAAAAATCTACACAACATAAATTTCGCTGAATATAGATATGAAGAAAGATTATGTTTCAATTGAGATTCTCAATGCCATTGTGTGAATGACAGAACTAGACTATAACAAGTAGATGCAAGTTAAGAGAGGCAAGATATACAAACACACCGAAAAGTACCTGAAGACACCACTACTGTAGATGGCATTCAATTGCAGTTCTACGATGAGGCAGAAAGCATTCATCAATCTCGGCACGGAGGCAACTTATGAACCTTGATTACCGAACAAGAGAGCCGATGGCAGACACAAACTCCTAATCAGAAAAACTATTAGACTATTACAACATACTATAAAATATTCTATATATCCAAAACTTTGCATATAATAGTAGCAGGATAGAGACTTATAAATCTTAACAATTTATCTCTAAGACCAAAAATGGCTTCCTACCCAATTCGGCAAAATAAAACAGATATTGAGACACTATTTTGGACATTTAATACCTGCGTACTATGAAGATTACTAACAGTACACACAAATGAGCTCTTACTTTTACCTTGACTATACAAAAGGCCTTCAACACAATGATATAAATGATCATTCCATTAATCAATAAATTAAACATAATTGGATATATGGTGAGAAATATCTTCAAATAATATTAAGTAATGATCATATATCGGAACAGAAAAGGCTAAAACTAATTAGTACATGGAGAGAATGGTAACAAAGGCATTTTAAGATCCAAAAAGGAACTAGAACAAGGGCTGCCCCATGGTATCACCATTACTATTTTATACTTACACCTGAGTAACAGTATTGAATCCCAGAGATGTTAGAAAAGAAAATTATGACTATAAAAGGGATCTAGACGATTAAAAAACGAGATAATTTAAATTCACAAGCATTTGTGAGATGCACAAGCCAGTTTGTTGAAAATTGAGGCATCCCACGAAAAATTCAGGACCAAAATTTATGAGTTAGTAGAGAAGAATATTGCACAAGTTGCAGGGTCTCAAATATTAACTCAGAGGATAAATGAAAATGCTAACTAAAAAATCATCGACAGAGTATCAGCCAAAATAGAGAATCTGGCCCCCAAAATGGGATTACAGATAGTCAAAAAGTTACACATAAAACTTTAGAAACATATAATTTTGCCAAGAGATGCACCTACAACTCAACAGAAGGATGAATTATGATTAAATTCACACCAAAAATTTAAAGACACTTTGCAAGACTGGCAACCTAGTCACCGTAAAACTCTATCCGATTCACCAGGAAGGATCTTTCAGTAATTAAATGCAGTGTACTTCGAAATTGCTATTCCTATTCCCAAAACACCATACCTCACAGTAGACGCCATGACCGAAAACTTCTTTTGGGAAGACTAAAACAAGACAACCTCTAATTTGTCCGATATGGAGGGGCAGAAAAAAAAGCTGGAGGATTTCAACTTATTTCCAAGCCAGCCAACAGAAAGGGGAGGTCTTTGGCTTCCCACGAATTGGAAATTCTATCACCAAGCAGCTTCACTGTACATGGAGTTAGAGACTGGATACTATTAGAAAACAGAAGGATCTGCAGTTACGATTCCATGACCTGCAACTAAGGTGATGCATTTTCTATGGTGTCTCTGACAACCAGGCTACATAAACATATTCACACAACTAGAATTAGGATAAGCACATATTAAGAATCTTGAATAAAACTAGAAAACGCTCATCATATCCTAGGACAATCGCCACACTTGGCATTCAATTATGGAGGCAACTAACATATCGATAATACCTATTGAAGAACAAAGGAAAGCTATCACCTACAAAGATGTCTTACAAAAACTAGACAGGACCTAAAGCAGCATCGGTTATGGACTCCTAGCAATGGTGGCGAATATTTACAGAATACACAGCAAGGTAGTAAAGGGGATAGAAAAAGATATGGAGGAATTAACATGCCAAGCAAAAGACTAGATAAAAATTCTCTTAGGATCAGAGGATAAATTGATTAGGAAAACTTACAAATTTCCTATGGAGCCGATAATTTCAAAGAGCAGAAGACACAATAAAGGAGACTATGGTAGTATGGGACCGGAGACTTTGGGTGACAGCAGTAAATTTAGGATCAATGGCAAAACAATATGGTGGGCATAGAAATAAAAAAGATCACCATGGCCCATCTGATATAAGGAAAATCTGCTCCAAAATGTTGCTGTTGATGAGCTTTGCCACCGCTTTAGACTGGTTCAGATGTGTACAAAAAGCCAGTTCCCCAATTGTTGGAAATGTTCAATAGAATGGGAAAACATACTATTACCATCGCCAATATGGTATGCTTACAAAAAAAGCTCAGGAGGTATTAGACTTAGGATGGGGTAAGGTGGGCTGGGAGGAAATTGTTGGGCTTTTAAGTAGATCACCTACCCAGAATGTTTTAATACTATTAGAGAAACTTTTGTCAAAAAACTAATAAGAAAGACTGAGTATTAATCTTGACATACACACGTTTCTACGCAACAGTGCTCAGACATGGGACTCCATATCAGAAAATCGCAGCAGACAAGAAACTACGCCTTCTACCAACAATAACGGGCACTCCCCCCAATAGAGAAAGTCCAACACATTTTATAGCAATAGAAATGAAATTAACCACACTACCCCAATTCCAATGAATGACTGAGTTAAAACATCGCACCCAAAATGGGGGGGGGCAATGGTGGGGGCTTGCCCGCTTAGGAAAGTACTTTTGCCTGTCACACCCGGATATCAGTGCTGCCATTGTGTTGACCCCACACTATGAAGTGCCTCCCCAATGCTGAGGTCAAATTCAAGGCCACACCACCTGTCTGCCTGAACGATTGGAAAGAGTGGGGGAATTTAAGGTCACCCCACCAACACCACGATGCGCCCTCAGCATTTCTTGGCCGCGGGCCTCAAACAAAAAGCTCAGACCTGCGCCCCTCATATTATCTGAGAGCCGCACAGTCTTAGAGACTCCCTAATTTTAGAGAAAATATATTTTTTACTGGAAATCAAGTGTAGTTATGCAGCTCAAAGCGAATTCTGAATCTGCAGAAAATGAGGGCATGAAAATCACAAACTATACACTAGTTGATGGGCAATGTGTGTCCCCATCACACATCTGCCATCTCAATAAAAAGTGCAACATCATGTGGGCATCTCCAGGTGGTGATGAGGCCTCTGTCTGTTGACCTTGACATATTTTGATAAAGAGCTGCATTTGGAAATGCAAATTTTGGAAACCCATATTACTGATGCTGGAGTGCTGCAATGATATAAAGTGATATAAAAGTGATATAAAATGATAAAATATGTTTAATAAAAATATTTTTTTTGAAAAAGAAAATTTGAATTCCAAACCACAGTCACATAATTTGTATCTCATATACTCCTGGGTGAACCTGATTTGAGACTGCTTTGGAATTTGCACTTCTGTCAAATCCTCAGATTGCAGCCTTGCTAAATATACTGAAATTGTCTGTTGGTCTCTTGGTGCAGAACAGATTGTGTGCTCCCTCTCCAAACTATCAGTCTCTTTTGGAAATATGGTGTTTTCCTCCCTCTGTCATCATCATCATCATCATTTTAGCCATAGTCTGTCTACAGCAGGATGAAGGCGTCTTCCGCATGTTTCCAATCTATACAGTCCTAAGCTTTCTTTTGCCAATTGAGCCCACAATACTTACTAATGTTGTGGATCCATCTTGTATTAGGTCTCTTTTATGTTTGCTTTTTATAAAGTAGGATCCATTCAATGACTCCTGGGTCCACCTGCCATCAGTTATACTTGCTATGTGACCAAGCCTTTTCCATTTACATTATTTTATTCCTCTGATGACAGCATATACTTTCATTTATTCTCTAATCCATGTTTAGTCTTTTTATTTTGTCTTGTAATACCATGCATGTCTTTTTCCATGGCTGCTTGTGCCACGTGTAGCTTTTGTATCGATTGTCAGGTTTGTGTCTATGTTTCACCAGAATATGTTAAAGCAGGTAAATTTTTCTCTTCAGGCATAGGGGAAAGTTGTTCTTGAAAATTATGTGTAGTTTGCCAAATGCCTGCCAATCACATTTCACACACTGTTCAATTTCTTTTTCCCCTCATATATGTTTTTTGAAAATCACTAATCATGTAGATATTTAACTTTTCTAAGGAACAGATAAAAAGATGAGTCTGGCAAATTGGGAGTCAGAAAGACTTGGCATGAAGTGAATACTCAGAATCCTTTTATTTGATAGTTTGCTAAAGAGCTCATCTATGAATTCTACTTTTTTTGAGTAATTATTGCTCAATTTTAAACCTGCTTTAATGCAGTGCTTGAAGTTATAATAGTGATTTGGGCTGCAAGAAATATAATTATTTAACCAGATAACTATTTGGATCCTTTTCAGTCTAGTCTCAGACTAGATTCCTACCATTTACAAACCCAAATATACAGTATTTTATACAATATACAGTATTATACAGTATACAGTATAAAAACCCAAATGTGTTATATTAATGATAAGTAACTCAATTATATATTCAAATATATTGTCACATATAAGAAACGTGCATGATAGTTGCTACATTACCCAGTAGCATAGTTGAAACTTCCTTTCTACTCCGGTGAATGGCTCCACTTTACAGAGAAATGCAAAAATATTTAAATTTGGAGCTATTCATTTTAAATATAAATCATGAACTTCAAAAGGAAAGCTTCAAGTAATCCAAAAACAAAGATATTGTTCAAGTGACAGATTGTGAAATTATTCAGGTACGTAAGAATGTGGTAACCAACAGAGAGATTAATTTGGTACATTTAGATATATAGAAAGAGTATTGAATCGACAGATTGATATGAATTGACAATAACCTTTATGCACAGTAATTTCAGAATAAATGAAATGTAAATGCAAGGATGCATGACTCATGTCACAAACCAGTTTACCAGGCTTAGTTAATAATAAATTCCCTTTTTACCTATTAATATTTCTAGTCTTACTTCCTGAAAATCTAAAGAATTCTGTTCTGATCACAGTTGATGTGATTGTGAATAAACACTCTTCTGGTAACAATAGTACTAATAATAGTAGGTTTTCACTTGGACCCCTCCAGATTACCTACACCCACATGCACACATTTGCCATTTTGTGTTTGGCCTTATTATTGCTTCTTTTAAAACCACTGAAATGAATGAATGCATGCATACCCGGGAATAAACCTGGAGTAGAAAACTAAGACTGAAGTAGAAAGAGAACATCAGTGTATATATAAATATGGCTGAGGAATGGATAGATTTTTAGAGGGGTTCTGAGATGCTCCTTGGGGGTTGTGCAATGTAGTGTGCCTTGTGTCTTTTGCTATTCTAATGGCAGTGGGTTAAGTTTTGTTTATGAATAACCTTTCCCAACCTTTCTGAATGGATACAAAATCTGCATTCCCAAAGACCAGTATCTCCTGCTTGAAACTGTTTTATTATGCAAGAATATTGGGGCTGCTTTCTTCCGTTAAAGCCCATGTCCCACTGCACCAATGGATGCAAAGAGGATGTAAAACAGAAAAAAAAGCTTGCCATCCATTGGAAAACGCGATGCATCCGTTGTGTACTCAC
>BHFT01039882.1:0-33066 GCA_004320025.1 Laticauda laticaudata | reverse complement strand
CGGCCGCGGTACTTGCTCTCGTCGCCATCCCCGACGCGAACCAAAAAGCAGCAGCTCCGACGGAGGGAGGGCGGGGTCCCTTTAAACCTTCGGCGGCATGCTCGGTCGAGCCGGCGCCATGCGCCCGAGAGAGCAAGGCAAGCGCCTTCGGCGCACGTTGCGGCGTAGCGCTGAAGCGGGGCGGGTGGCGGGAGACAAGCTGTCTTTTGCTATTGCTTCTCCGCATACTCGGAGATTTCGGACTGCTCAGGTGGCGAAAACCATGTGGAAGGGAGCCTCTGCCCCCTTCAGGCGAGAGGAGGACTGCAATGCAGCCAGACCTGCCGTATTTTAATTCAATATGGTTATTTTGATGAGTTTAAGCCAGGGTTTAAAATCGGCAGCACCACGAGGTTACCTAGTTTTGGTTAACAAGCATGCCATAAAGCACACCAAGTGCTACCATCCCGGTTCTTTGTTTCTTTTATTTTTATTTTTTAATTTTTTTCATATGTATCCATGTATTTCATAACTATGTTTTTATTATACCTATTATCTTGTCAGCAATTGAAGAAATAAATTGAATAAAATAAAAATAATAAATAAAAGTCAAAGGCCCAGTGGCCTCAGTTCAACCTTAGCTACAATATTCTCTTTACTGAACCAGGGTTCGTTGAAAATCCATTTTGGACAATTTATTTTATTTATTTATTTTGATTTGTCATTGCTTATGTAGAAAGGGAACTTCATGAGACAGTTGGTGTCACCCAGAAAGGAAAAAAGCCAGAGGGAACATCAGGCCAAGCCATAAAACAACTTGCTAGAAAGAAATCTATAAAAGAACTGAAAGGAACGCCCCCAAGACAAAGCGCATGTAATTAAGAACATACAATCAGCCAAAACAGACGAGGAATTACAATAGAAGATTATGACAAAAGCCATTTAAAACCTAAAGAGAGATTAGAGAAAAAGACGGACAATACAAACAAGCTGCCGCAGAGACCAGAGCTTATTTTCGCACCTCGCTACGTTGCCTTGGCAAAAAATGAACCTCTGACAGGCGTTTAATGTCAAACCTTAAAACATGAAAACACTAAACGAACATTTATACACAAAGGGAGGAAAAAGGTATAAAAAACTGGGAACTGATCATTCAAAGCCTAGCTAGCTTAGCCCGAGGAAACGGCGAGTCACGCTGTTTCTAGCCTTTCCTGAAATAAAAAGATCCAGCTTGCAAGCAGTTGTCTGGTATCTTGCCCAGAGCTCTCCCAGCGGGAAAATTCGAACCCTAGAGAAGGCACTTTCACCTTTCTACACTTACAAGATAATAGGTATATGTAATATACATAGTTTATGAAATACATGAATGGGTTACATATAAGACAAATAAAAGAAACAATAGGCACATTGGTGCGCCTATGCATGCCCCCTCAGACCTCTTAGGAAAGGGGGGAGGTGCATAGGAGCAGGTCTGAATAAGATTTTTGGGGTTAGGGTGGAAGAACCGAGTCAGGTAGAGGATTCCAGACATTACCACTCTGGCTGAAGTCGTATTTCCTGCATTCAAGTATTGGTGCATTTTATCTTGAGTTTGTATCTATTTGTGTGTTCTTGTGTTGTTATGCGTTGAAGCTGAAGATATTCATTGACAGACTTACGGACATTCGCAATGTATTGAATTATATTACCATACTTGATCAATAGAAGTGGCGTATTCAAGGTTTTCTAGGTCTTAGATTTCGAGTTGTATGGCATAAGATATTCTCCAACAATAGAGGAACGGAAGAACTCTTCTTGTGAAATATTTTTGGACTTTCTCAGCTGTGTATTATCAGATACGAAATTGTGGGAGTTCAGACTGGATGAGCTGTATTCGAGTGTAGTGGTCGAGCAAATGTTTTCGTATGCTCCAGGTTAGTAGTGTCGATAAATTACCAGAGAAAAGCTAGCGTAGGATTAGGTTAACAACTCTTAATGCCTTTTTTGGTATCTGAGTTACAGTGGGCTCCAGCACTTCAGACTTCATTAGAGATGACAACTCCAAGATCCTTGACAGAGTTTGAAATTCAAAATTTTTTTCAACAAGGATTTTGGCATTCAGCCTGTATTTTATTATTTTTGATTTTTTTGCCAATATGTAAGACAGCAGATTTATTGGTGAGATTTGAAGTTCCATTTGTTGACTTCTGATACATTACTGAGTCTTTTTGAAGGGTAAGGAGTATTGTCTGTGGTGTGAACATCATCAGGAACGAGACGCAGTTTGCTCTTAATATGATCACAAGGTCATTTATGTAGAGAGATGAAGAGAGTTGGTCCTAGAACCCTTGAGTGGGATACACTGTTGACGGGGACAGATTGACTTAGGATGCTTCCAATTATTTGACCATTTGTTGTCTGTTTGACAGGAATGCTTTATCAGTATGCAAGGTGTCCAGAGTAGCATAAGATTGTTAGTTTTAGAGTAGTTGTCGTGTCCCACTGAATCAAGGCTTTACAAAGTCTATGTAAGATTGCGGTCTGTGCTTTGCCCTGATCGAGTTTGTGTAGTCCATATGTTTTACAGGTAGAGTTGCAATTACATGATAGTTTTTACGTTAAAACCAAATTGTTTACAGAGAGTAGGCTTGTCTTGTCTTTCTAAAGTGGAGGATGATGGATTGATTCCTGACTTTACAGGAGACGGCATAGGAGATGGTCTGTATTTTCAACTAGGTTAGGGTCTCCCTTTTGAAGATGGTGGATGACCGTGGCTTGTGACCATAGTTTTGCCAAGGAGCTGGTCCTGAAAGATTTTTCAAAGATTATGCTTAGATGGTTCGCTATGAGCAGCGGATAGCTTTTTTAAAAGTAGGCACATATTCGTCCGCGTCCAAGTAGATAGAGATGGTTTTAGACTGTGCATTGTGCTTGCTTTTTCAACATGGTGTTTCTGGTAAATTGATATGTATTAGATCATTGTAGTTGTCTGTGGATTTTGGCTAGAAATACTGGGGCATTGATCCCATTGCTGTTTACAGATACTGAGCTGCAAGATGTGTTCAAGATGTTGGCTTTCATGGTCGTCGTTCATTGCAGTCTTTACCATTAGGTCCTTATCAGAGAGTGGCATGGACCTGGCTCCTTTATTGTTCGTTTACAAAATTGTAAAAAGCGCAGTGGAATTGCTGCATAGAAGGTTTTCTCTTGTTTAATGTGATAAAATTGGTGCATTCAGTCTTTTATCTGGTGCATAAAATTTTACTGTTCGGCTTTTGAAATGGCAATGTGACCAGATTGTTTTTCTGCCAGAGTGATCTCTTTTTGGATTGAAGTTTCCTTTATTGTTATGGAGTAATCTGTTTTTTTTTTTTTTTTGTTTTGTAGATTTGATGACTCTTTTGACTTCAAGTAAAAATATGTTGTAATGGTCTTACAGTTGCATCCGTGAATAGAGATTGCAATCAAGGGATGAGAGATCGTTGTGTAAGATCATGTTAGTTGCCTTTTTGAAGTTATAATTGGGGTTACATCATTTGCATGATTTTTGTTGAGACAAAAGTCAATCATAATTGGGTCAAACTGTCTGGAAAGGGTTGTTTAGTTCTATTCCGCTAATTAATATCAAACTATGCATGAAGATGAGATTTGAGGCGTTGTTTGTGTTGTTGGGTAAACTAGTTGTTCCGTCCCAGATTTGTACAGGCATTGTAGACAGGTTGCATGTTCATTGTTATTCACTTGGCAGTCATATGAGGTAAGATTAGAAGTCACCAGAAAACGTGTTGGGCAGATGCTGCCCTGTTAGTAGTGTATTTAGCTGTTTACATGTTCGATTGTCATAAATCAGGGGCTCTGTAACATAGTAGAAATAGCAATGTGATATTTAAGGACAGTTCTTCAGTGATGGTCTTCAGGAAGGCAAGGCTTCTGGGCTAACTTGGTGTTTTTTAGATGTAGGACTTTTATAGAAGATAAGAACACACCTCCTCTATGAGATTTCATGAATCTGATCGGGTAAACATGATAGTCTCTTACTGTGGTAATGGAGTCAGGAGAGATGCATGACCATTGTTTCCAGAGCCAAATATGATGTAGAAATTGTAGCCATATTTAGTAAGAAGGGAAATTCAGGTATTTTATTACGCAAGGCTTTTTGCATTTGAGTTAGTTGCATTTAAGGCCAGCCAGTAGTTGGAATTGAGGTAGTTAGGGCTGTGCGCTGCAGTCTTGGGTGATGAGTGGATTGGTTGAGGTTAGGGTTGTTGGTTGAAGGTTAACTGAGTTGTGAGGTTGTGTACTTATTTTGATACAGTCAGATGGTAGTCAATGTACAGGTTCTTCTCTCCATTGTCTAGACATTTTTTTGAGTTCAGTTGCGGAGTACATTGACGGGCACGTTGCTGTATGTTTAGGTCAGGGCGACTAGCAGAGTTCTTATGGTTGGTTGTTGGTTTTGGCGAGTGATTTTAGTACAAATGAATTTACATTTGCTTTGATTCATTTTGGCAAATGACCTGCGAAGCTAGGGGCCACAGAGCCGCCTTCTCTTTTGAGCTCTCAGCAATGGGGAATGGTAGTATTTCATCGGAGATGGTTTATGCTTGATAATCACTGATGTTGTTTCGGACCAGTTGTTGATGTCATCATTATCATTGATGTCCTCATAGACCAAATAATATGGTTTTGGACGTGTGTGCGCTATGCTCAACAGTTCTCTGATTGAGGATTGGGTATATTATTTGTCTGGCTTATTATTTATTTTTTTTTAATGGATTGGGTTGTGTATTGGGTTGTGGTTGTTAGGGTAGAGATGGGTTATAGCTATTGGAATGTTCAGGTTTTTGTGTGCGTCTTTTTTTTCAAGGTTGGATAATCTTTCTTTGAAGGCAATCAGGGGATTGCTATTATGGTGTCAAGGATTGTTATTTGTGTGCTATGGTATTCAACCCTTTCAACAAAAGATCCCAGGTTGGGTCTGCATGATTTGCAGAGATATAGAAACTCATTGGATGATTCTAGGTATGAATCCATTTTGCTTGGGCAATCCCGCGTCATGATGAGGCGTATTGTTACATTAGAAAACATTTGATGGAGTTTTCATTATCCTTTAGAGTTTGTTAGCATTTAAGGCATGTGCAGGAGTCTGTGGTTCACTTGGTGGGATTTACTTTCTCTTATGGTTGATGGTTATTAAGATTTTTTTTTTTGGCATGATAGGTTTTCTTAAGGATGATACTGTGATAAATTATTAATGGAACAATTTTGGGTAATCAATATGTCAAGATACAGCACAATCAATCAATGCATAATCTTCTCTACTCAATAATTTTCCAAAGCAACAATCAGTCTGATCAATTAATTTACACATAATTTGCTAATCAATTACACTAACTGCTAATTCATTTAATTACACTAATCATTAATCACCCCCCCCAAAACTGCTTTTCAATTTAAAATTTTTTCCCCCCCAAACTTAAAATTTTTCAACTGTTTTACTTACAATCAGGTTTTTAAATTTACATGATCTTGATTCTTTGTAAACTACATCAGTAATCACATTATTTGCACTGAACACTCTGATCAAACTAATCAATTAAACAACAATAAATCAGTTAACCAATCTAATGCAATATTTTATACAAAAATTGATTATCTAATCATTGATATAGGTGATGAGGTGAAAAAGTTGTAAGTTTTGAGGTAATGAATTAATCAATGTTTGATTAAAGTAATGAGGTGTTTTATGAGAGTCTGCAAGGAAGAGTTAATTGTTTTACTAAGCAGCTGTGATTTACTGGGTGGGAGGAATTTATTGCTCTATGGTTGCTGCTTGCTATATACTCTGTAAAACAAGGAGCTGTAACACAGTTGTTTCAAACACTGGATTTTTGAAAGAGAGCAAACACTCGCCTGAATTAAAACACTTTATCACAATCCATCATTGCCTCTGAATAAGATTGTTTTCCAATAGTTGCCTAAAGTCTTCAAGTTGAGTTTAGTAGTAAATGAGTCTAACCAGACCTACCATATGCAAGTGCTGGTTGAATCCTAGGCTACTGTTCTGATTGGTCCAGATAGTAAGAAGTGGATTGGTTCACTAGGAACCAATCCAGAGAGCTGCTGAAAAGGCGGCAATTTTAAAGAAATGCCCATAGGACAGAAGAAGCAGGCCAGCCTGTATAAAAGGCTGGCTGCGGCTGCAGCCAAGCTGTTCCATATCTGACTACTGTTTGAATAAAACCTTTTGTTGTTGGAAGCCGGTCTACCTCGTGTGTTTTTCAAACAAAACCAACTGGCGACGAGGATGGGATGTCTCTGAACGACGAAAACCCTGCACGCGGTGATAGAGCCAGCGCCAGCAAAATGTCTGGAGGGCAACGCACGCCCGCACCCTTCAACCAAGCATGAGGATGGGAGTCATACACAGATCGCTTCAAAATGTATCTGAAACGCAAATGGAATGATGACATCTCGGAACAACGAAAGCTGAGCTGTATTCCTCACCCAAATTGCGGACAACCGGTGTTTTAAAATGGCAAAGCCCTTTGCGAAGCCCCGAGACGTCAAGCAGCTAACAGTGGCCAGAAACTACAAGAATCCGCAAATCACACTACGCTCCGATAGTGTCAAACTTAAGGAAAGCGAGCATGACATTCTTACCGCCAGAGGACCAGCGAAGATTGGGAGACCGTCGCCGGATTTCGTGGCTGCCTCTACGGCAAATAGGGGGTGAGTGCGATTCTTAAACTCGACGAAGCGATGAGAGATCGCATGGTATTAGGGCTCAGAGACATTACAGCGCCAAAGGTAAGCTCGTTAAACAACCCCAATATCACTGTGACCAGAAGGCAATGCGGAAGCCATGGCCGCCGAAAGCCGCCAAGAATATCGGCGTGTCAAAATAAGAAATGAACCAAAAATGGCAGAAGGAAAACCCCAACTAGCAGAAAGGCAAGCAGCCGACCGACCACACCACCCATTTCGATAGAGCTCGAGAGAGGAAAACCGAAAATCGAGCGAGGAAGCGACGAGGTCCACCGTCTGCTCTCAGAATAAAAAAAGACGCCCGAAAGAAAGAACATTGGTGGAATGCGCTGGCTGCGGAGGAAAACCTATGCCCGAGCGAATGCAGATTTCTCGATATTGCTATCTTGCATGGGTACTGTAAAAAAACGCAGGACATCGAGAAAGTCTCAGAAAACAGAAAAAGCTACAGCCACGCAAGACGCAGAAATTCCCCAACCACGAGCGAGCCTAAACGAGCAGAGGAAAGTAGAAACAAGAGAAACGAGCCAATACACACCAAAACCGTCAACATATAGAAAGCGCCCAGAACGGAAAGCGGCAAAAGAAGGTTAATAGACTATGTAACAATCGAGGGAAGCCTGTAAGATGGAGGTGGGACTCCGGGTCTTTTCCTTCGATGGTTCTATGGGAGACCATAAAAAAGCTGATCCCAGACATTCAATCCAGACAACTTACAAAAACACCTTTGTCGTCTAAAGGACTATCAGGGAAACCAAAATCCCTGTAATTGGCAGTGGACAATTTTAGTCACTTATAAGCAACATTATCAAAAGGGCACTTGCCGCTAACCATCGTATCGACCGGACCGACAGACGAGCCTCTTTGGCAATCGAATGGTTTCCACCCTTGCGGCATCGGGATGACGGGGTCGATCGAGTAACCCACCAATTGGGAAGAGACCTCACTCCGCGAATTCCAAGACGTTTTCGACGGCCTCGCTGGGCAAGTATCGGGCGGAAACCCTATCTTCTTTAGCCTAGATCCCCAGATAGGCCCAAGAAGATTAAAAACGCCAGATTGAGTTCCCTTTGCACTAAAGGCAAGATAGAGGAAACAACTGCGACAAACTAATAGGCCCAGGGGTGGTTAGAACACTGGACCATGCAAATGGGAAACGCCTATTGTGTACACCCATAAAACCTGACGGGTCCATTAGAATCTGGCGTGACTATAAGGCAAGCCTGAACCATGCTTTACAACCAAGCGGCATACCCCAGTGCCAGAGTAGTCCAACATTTACTCACTCCCTGGGCAAAGGCAAAATTCTTGCTAAACTGGACATTGGCACAACAGCCTAATCAGCAACTCCAGTGGACCAGGACGCAGGCACAGCGCAAAACCATAAGTTCACACACAAAGGGCGCATGTCAAATGCCACCGACTCCAATTTGGAGTAGCTGGGCACCGGGCGTTTTTCAAAGTTGATGGAACGCCTCCTTAATGAGCATACAAGGGGTTCGTTCCCTATTTTCGACGACGTCCTTATCTCGGCCAGAGATGAGACTCAATTAAAAAAAAAAGAACTCCACAGAAAGTACTAACCAAATTTAGGGAATGCTGCCTTAAAGTAAAAAAGGAAAAAAATGCGCCTAATGAAAAAGAAAGCGTTGAATTCTTGGGCTACTCAATAGAACGGTCTGAGCGGCATCACCCCACAGATAAGAAAATCAGGCAATACAAGAAGCACTAACCAAGAAACAAAAACAGAAACTGCAAGACTTCTTTTTAGGACTTATTACTTTTTATCATGTATTTCTGCAAACAAAGGGCCACATATAGCTGAACCGTTACACCGTCTTTTAGATAAAAAAAGCAAACTGGACATGGTAGCAAAGACAAGGAAGGCTTATCCAGAAATATTAAAAGTTGCTAACATCCACCAACAGTTCTCAATCCAATTTAGCAACACATGCCCTTAAGAGTGACTTGCGACGCTTCACCATTTGGAGTAGGTGCGTCCTAAGCCACCAACTCCGGATGCAGAGAAGCCACCCGTGCGATACTATTCATAGGACTTATCAAGACTGAACGAAATTACAGTCACTGGACAGGGAAATGCCCTAAGCAATAGTCGCTGAGTAAAAACGCTTCACATGAACTTCTGACGGCGGCTTTTCAAATTGTAATAGGACCAAAACCATTGATGGGAACTTTGCGGGAAACAAAGCCGACGCTAACATACTGCATCACAAGATGTCTAGATGCGTCAGAGTTCCTTGCAGAATTTCCTTACTCTGACGGCATCGACCAGGGAAACAAATTTCCAGCGGCACACTTTGAGCCAGAGCACCCCTACCAACTACCGAGGAAGACCCGAGCACCGAGCAATGACATCGTGCAAATAGAGACATTGTCCCGATCTACCCATCTCTGCCATAGTTGAATGTCGCAAGAACACCGCTTAAGGACTCATTGACTGCCCGTATTCTTGGCTGGTAGGTAAAGAGCTGGCTGAGACACAAAAAACTGAAACTTTTAAACCGTTCCGCGTCCAGACAGACTGAACTATTCTATTCTAAAGGGTGTTTGTTGTGGGGAGATCGGGATGGTCATCCACAGCCCAAGGTTGCAGCCCAGATACTAAGGGTTTGCACGAGGGTCACCCTGGAATGGTTAAATGAAAAGCTGCCAGGAAGTCTATGTGTGAGTGGCCACCAGGGCAATTGATAAGGACATAGAGTATTTGGGTGAACTCTTGCCATAAATGCCAGGGAATCAGACCTTCCCCTCCAAAGCACCCATCAGGACTGGGAGACCCCTCAGGGACCTGGTCTAGAATTCAATATAGGACTTCCGGGTGCACAAGGGGGCATACCCTCCATTACTGGTTGCTCGTTGATTTGCCTACTCAAAATTGGCTTGAAGTTAAAATCAATGCATCAACACAACACGAGAAAACACTAACTAAAAAAATTAGCACGACCTTTTCGCCACCACGCTCTACCAGACGTTCTCGTCTCCGGACAATGGACCACAACTAAACAAGCTTGCAATTCGAGCAATTACCAAGCTCCTAGGTATAGACATGCCCTCAACCTGTGCCGGCCCATCCGGGCTGCAAACGGCAGAGCGAGAGAATGCGTCCGGATTCACAAAGGAAAGGGCTAGGAAAGAATGGACATAGGTGATGTCAACAAAAAAGTGAACCGCTTTACTAACACTCCAGCACATTAAACGGCCACAGTACAGTTACTAAATAAGTCCCCGGCGAATTACTTATGGGATGAAAATTACAGGTCACACCTTGACAGACTACACCCAAAATTTTAACACAGAACCCCCTGGATGTCCTCCACAAAGTTTAGGATCTTCCAGTTAGGCGATTTGGTGATACGCGAAAACTTCCACAGGTGAAGCCATTGTCGGTTACTTGGACAAATTACCCAACTTACAAGGCCCCAAATTCCTAACTGTTTACGGTAGACGATAGCAGGGAGTGAAGCGGCCACATAGACCAGCTTCGATCCGAATAATGAACGGCCAACAGACACACAACCAGTCGCCGACAATACAGATAAACCTCAAACCAGGGAGGGTGGGGAACAGCGGAGAAGTTAATAAAGAACCGCTTCTAAAACTAAAAACAAACGATTATACCCAACAAAAAGAGCAATAAAAAGAACTCACGTTAATGAAGAGACTTTGACTGGAAGAGCCCGTCGGAAGGTGGCCAGCCAGGCCAGCTCAAACCTGCCACAATGAACGGGTTGGGAGCGGCCAAAAGCACCGGGCCTAAAGCAACTCAGCAGCGGGCAAAATGGCCTGACTCACCCTTCAGACGTTCAGAGAGAAGATCGGAGGACACAGCAGCCCCATCCAACCGGCGTCGAGTCTTTCCGAGGAATGAACCGCGCAGGTCCAGTCGAGTTCGGAGAACGCCCACCTAACCTGCAGTGACTACGTAACCACGTAGGGACTAAACTAAGAGGGGAGGGGTGTTCTATATGCAAGTGGTGTGAATCTAGGCTACTGTTCTGATTGGTCCAGATTAAGTAAGAAGTGGATATCGGTTCACTTAGGAACCAATCCAGAGAGCGCTGAAAAGGCGGCAATTTTTAAAGAAATGCCATAGGCAGAAAGCAAAGCAGGCCCGCCTGGTATAAAAGGCTGGGCTGCGGCTTGCAGCCAACTGTTCCTATTCTGACTACTGTTCGAGTAAAAGCCTAAATAAAACCTTTTGTTGTTGGAACCCGGTCTACCTCGTGTGTTTTCAAACAAAACAGTAAAAATACAATCCAGAAATTTGCGTTAACCAATCCAATCTGTCCTTTACTTTTAAAGTTACTTCTAGTTACAATATCTTTTTTTTTTTTTTGACAGTCACTCCAGATCTCAGCTATTTTTCACAGCTGTTTTCCTCCTTTGAGTCCCACTTTCCAAAGAAAATTCCACTACAGAAATTGGAGTGATTCTTTCCAAGACTGTTACAAGATCTTTCCTTTCTTTTCCACTTCTGTCTCAGTTGCCTTCCTGGCTTCAATTCAGCCGTGCTGGCAGTTCTCTTTTTAGTTTGGATGGAGGGGTTTTCTTCGGGTCAGTCGAGGAGACTCTCCTCTCCTCGCCACCACTGAAGCATTCCTTTGCCTTTATCACCCGCCCAGGGTGACTTTTGGCTCCTAAGAGCCTCAGGGTTTTCTCCTTCCTCCTTCTTCCTCCTTGTCTCCCTGCCAGCTGTCTGATGTGGCTCCAGGAAAACTGTGTGGGGGATATTAATGGAAACACGTTGTCCAGCGTGGAAGATACTTCTGTCAGCTGTGTGGGGGATTTAAATGAAGGTAGGTTGTTTGCACTCCGCTGGCTCCAAGTGATCCAGTTCAAGAGCTCCAACAGTGTGGTTAATAGGGCTCGATGGAAAGCTTCACTTCTCTGGGGAAGGAGAGGAAGGCTCCGGATCAGCTAGCAGGAGCTCCGTCAGCATTATTAGGGCTCCACGGCTTCAGAATCCAGCGTTTTTGGACTTGTTTTTTGGGCTCTGGTTTACTCACGGTTACTGGTTCCCAGAATGCCTTACTATCTTCAGAGGTTCATCCATCTTAAGGTTAAAAAAAACTTTTAATGTTGTATATACCACCCAGGATCATTGTGTGAGTTGGCTGGCTGTGCAAAATTATAAAATAATAAATAAAACAATTAAGAACAGGCTTAGACAACTCATTTAACTTACGTGAACTGAATCATGGTTTATTCAACTTTTGTAGTTTTCACAATGAAGGCCTGGGGGCTAGGTGGCTTGTTAATTCACTTTTAATAGGTGACACAGAGGTAGGTTATAATTTGTGTGTGTGTGTTTTCCCTGATAAACCAGTTGCCTTTTACATCAGGTTGAGCATTGTTTGGGGTATAATGTTGTGTATTTATTTATTAGTCAAATATATATATGGCCACCCATCTCATGGAAAGTAACTCTGGGTGGCTTATAATAACCTAATAACAGATAAAACTGTCTAGAGAGCTTGAAAATAAGTGCTAGATAATAAGATGGGCAGTATAAAGTATAAAACAATTGTTACAAAAAAACCCCCATAAAGCAGAAGTATTAAAAAGTTAAAAACTATAGAAGCAGAACTAAATAAAAAATAATAGACAGTGGGATATCCATAGTAACGGAACCATAATCATTTTGTGAAAGCTTCCCTGAGTCATTCTGGCATCCTGAAAGCCTTGAATTATTACAAATTGTGACAAAAACTCAACTAACAGGGTTAGGTTTAGTTTAGTTTAGTTTAATTTACTCTATGTGATTGCACCTCGTACAATAAGTCATCTTCAGTGTGCATTATGACTATGAAAATAACATAAGCACTCATCCTTCTCATTCTATACAATTGAATTGAAAACCCCTGATATTGCATGAATATTGCATTCTACAGTAGAATTCAATAGAGTTACTGCCCTGGGATAGAAGCTGTTTTTCAGCCTATTTGTCGAGGACTACTCCTTGACTACAATCCATTCTTTAGTGACCAAAGTTACAACGGCCCTGAAAAAAGGTGACTTATGAGTGAAGGCAAATGAAGGAAAAGTGACTTATAACCGTTTTTCACACTTAACAACTGTTGTTCACCTGATCAATATTCAGACGCTTTGCAATTGGCTCGTATTTATGACCGTTGCAGTGTCCCCATGTGTGTGTGTGTGTGTGTGTGTGTATCACACGATCCCCTTTTCCGACCTGCTGACAAACCAAGTCAGATTCACTTAAAGTCCATGTTACTGAAGGATCAGATGGTGGAACGTATGTACAGATGAGGACCAGGGGTGGACTTCAAAAATTTCAGCAAGCAGTTCTCTGCTCGGTTGCTGGGTGGGTGTGGCCATGTTGGGTGTGGCCTAGTTGGCCTCCTGCACTATGGCTGGAGGGGGGTGTTTTTGCCCTCCTCGGGCTCCGGGGGCTTTCCTCGAGCCTCCAGGAGGGCGAAAACAACCTCCCCCGTACTCCGGAGGCCCTCTGGAAGCCAAAAACAGTCCCATTTCCGGCCTTCCTAAACTTACAGGAGGCCCGTATTTTGCCCCCCCGAGACTCCACATGCGCCCTGCGCTTACCTGCATCAAAAATGGGTTGCATGGGGACTCCTGTGAGGAGAGGGGCAGGGTGGGCAGGGCCAGACAGAAGTGGGATTTGGGCAGGGGTGGGATTCAAATTTCTTAACAACCAGTTCTGCGGGTGTGGCCTAATTTGTGGGTGTGGCTTGGTGGTCATGTGACTGGATGGGCGTGGCTTGTATGTAAATATGTAAATATTGATTTTTATATATATATAAAAAAGAGCAACTTTTATGCAAAATCAGGCAAAGCAGGCAGGCAGATTGAGTTGCTCACAGAATCACAGATTCACTCAGAGATCTAGCATTCTGCAATCTGCTACCTGAGTCTCACATAAAATTTGCTTGCAAACTTATAAAATTTGCTAGCAAGCAAACTCACCAAATTAACTCACAACACACCACGTATGTAAATATTGAATTTTTTATTTAAAAAAAGAGCAACATTTACCCAAAATCAGGCAAAGCAGGCAGGCAGACTGATTGCTCGCAAAATCACAGATTCACTCAGAGATCTACCTTTCTGCAATCTGCTCCCTGAGTCTGCACTGAAAAACAGAAGCATCAGTCCTAAGGAAGGTTCAGTTCTGCTTTTAGATTATCTAGAAAACAAAAAATCCAACCATTTCCTGCTTTCTAGCTAATCTAAATCTCCTGGCACAGCAGAAGTGCTGATAGTTGGGGGGTGGGGGGTGGGAAAGGAAAAANTGATAGTTGGGGGGTGGGGGGTGGGAAAGGAAAAATAGCAACTTACCAAAAATTAGGTGAAGGCACAATGCAGGCAACTTTCATGGCGCGCATCCAGGTAAGGAGTAAGTGGGTGGGGAGAGGAGGGGATAGCCAGTGGCGCGATTTGCTGGATCTCCGAACTGCACAGAATCACAACAACCTGTTTTATAGAACTGGTCTGACCAAGTAGAATCCCACCCCTGGATTTGGGGGTTTTCTGAACTGCACAGAATTTTAGTTAGGGGCTCTCCCCAAACCCTGCAATCCCCCAGCAGCCCACCCAGTGGTGGGATTCAAATTTTTTTACTACTATGGGCATGGCTTGGTGGGAGTGGCTTGGTGGGCATGGCAGGGAAAGTTACTGCAAAATCCCTATTCCCTTCCCACCCCACTAACCTGCTTTTCAGCTCCCTTCTCCTCTGTAGGGCAACCAAAGAAGATTCAGCTGATCAGCTGGGACTCAATGGGAGGCAGAGAATAGGAGGGAGCAGGCCCAGTCAGAGATGGGATTTGCCGGTTCTCCGAATGTCTCAAAATTTCCGCTACCAGTTCTCCAGAACTGGTCAGAACTGGCTGAATACTACCTCTGAGCCCACCCCTCTGGGGATCAGAGGAAGGGTCATAGGTGGAGGTAGTGCCCAGGTGTGGATGGAAAGGACATGTGAGTGTGGAATATGAATTCTGATTTTTAAAAAAGCATCTTTTTGCCTTAAAACAGACAATTAAGCAGCTTTGCTCCGTCCTGTCTTCTCTCTCTGCAAAGGAGGAGGTGTGTGCTGCCTTGAGCTGCTCTGCAATAGGAAGCAGGTGGAGTTGCATGTGCGTAAAGAGGCAGAAGTTAGCACCTCACCTGTTAGAAAATCACTAGCCAGAATATTAGCAACAAGAATAGCTCACTTATAAGAACCCCTCCCCCCCCAAAAAAAACCCAAAAACACATAGATGGCTGTGATAGTAATAACAAAACAACTAGAGACATGTGAACAATATAGAAGAGCTTTATTAAGCTTTTGCAAAAGGGAATTCTGCTCATGGCTGGGGTTTATATAGGTTCAAATATACAGTCTCTGCCCCTTTCCTGGGTTCACAATCTATCCAAGCTACGTATCTCCCTACGCAACACCCATATTATTGTAGTGTAACACCTGTTTCCTTGCCCTTGGAAACTACCCTCGTTCTCATGGCTTCTTCGTGTTATGGTCCTGTTATGACCATTAACCATTTCCTTTTGGGTGAGGATAATGTAGTATCTCCAATACCAGGGGTAGTCAACTTTTTTATATCTACTGCCCATTTTTGTATCTCTGTTAGTAGTAAAATTTTCTCTAATCGCCCACCGGTTCCACAGTAATGGTGATTTATAAAGTAGGGGACAAAACCCCTACCGCCCACAATGTAAGCTGGAATGCCCACTAGTGGGCGGTAGGGACCAGGTTGACTACCACTGTCCTACACATATCCTTATGCCCAAAAGTACAGGCCCATATTCTACCCAAAAGCCTGACATTTACTTTAGAACATAATACGTTACAAAACAGCACATGTTTATTAGATATAATTATATAACTGTCCAATAATCATTGCATGGTTCAAATATCGGATAAATATGGCTTCCCTTCTGTTCTTCATTTCCACAGGTGTAACTCATAATATGTAATTTCTACATATCACACTGGCACATGAAACTAGGACACTTTGCAAGATACCCATGACCTGGGGTGGAAAAACTGGCAGCGCAACATTTAACTATTTAGCATAACAAGTGTAAAGGTTTTTGGGGACTGAAATCCAAATAACCAATCAATATTATCGGTTATGCATGCATTATTAGGGGAAGGGCAAAAGGGTTGAATGCGACCACCCCTTGACTATAAGGCTTGCTATAAGACTGTAAACTGGGGCCTTGGTCCTTATATCTTGGTAGCAAAATAAAAGTATAATTTTGTACCACACCTTGTGTCCAGTGACTTATCGGCTATGACACCAAGTAAGAGCCCCGTTTTTGGGGACAACATTGCTAACTGAAGTGATTCAGTTAATAATTGTGGCAAGGAGGATCGGAAAATGGGGCAAAAACTCAACAACTGTTCTGATTTTAGCAGTGAAAATTTGGGGTTCAGTTGTCATAACATGAGGACCAGCTGTAACGAAATGCTTAATGCTGAACGAAAGGCCCAAAGACCTGGACTTTACCTATTTCTGAAGATCAGAAGAGAAATAGAAAGAACTAGTTTACCATTTAAATGCATTGAAAGCCAGTTTCTCTTTTCTTTGAATAGCATATTATTCACTTTTCAAAAAGCTACCATTAAATTTTTAGCAGCAGTTCCTGTTCTTCCTCTTTCATTCTTATAAGTTCTTTCTTGTGTGCTATTTTCAGACTATGAAGGTGTGGGTAGAGAGTTATTCTTATGTACACACCTGTGTGTGAGAGACACATTGGGGCCTGTGACCAGAATAAAAATCCCTCATTTATTATGAGATATTTCTGGGCCACCAATCTCGTATTGATCTCTTCTCATTTTCTTTCTCATTGTTTTATTTTACCGTGCTATTATTCTCCTTCTGTTTCATATTACACTCTTTTTAATTTCTTCCTTTTTATTGTTGTGTGGGAAGCTGCTCCCCACCACTGAAGAATGAAGTATTTTGGGAAACATTAAAAAAGGCAGAATATTATATTTTCCTTATATAGCCTTAGTAAGACCACACCGAGAGTACTGCATCCAGTTTTGGTCACCACACTATAAAAAAAGGCTCAAACATACGATGGACGGTTGCAGGAATTGGGCCTGGCTAGTGTAGGGAAGAGAAGGACCAGGGGAGACAGGAGAGCAGCCTTCCAATATTTGAGGGGCTGCCCCAGAGAGGAGGAAGGGGGTCAAGCTATTTTCTGAAGTGCCTGCAGGCCAGACAAGGAATAATGGAGACTGAACAAGGAGAGATTTAACCTGGAAATAAGGAGAAACTTTCTGACGGAGAACAATCAACCCCTGGAACAGGAGTTGCCCTTGGAAGTTGTGGGAGCTTCATCACTTGAGACTTTCAAGAAGAGACTGGACTTCCATCTGTCAGAAATGGTGTAGGGTCTCCCGCTTGGGTGGGGGGTTGGACTAAATGACCTACAAGGTCCAACTCTGATTATCTGATATCTTCCCAAAGGAGAAATGGAGAAACATGCTCTTAAAGACAGAAAGCAGTCCCCATAAGTCTTTCTTAAGAGCCCACAGCACACGCTGCCACTTAAGGAGATAAAGAGCTTATTGAAAGAGGAAGACGTGTCTAGATAGCTCTATTCATAAGCAAAGCAAACACTGCAGACGGAAATCTGTTCAAGGCAGGATATTTCAAAACTCCTGGCAACAAAACTGACAAAGGCAGAATGATGGGATTAGAACAAGCAGCCCGTCACCCAAGATCCAACCCAGGAGGAAAGCCATTAAACCACAATTGTAAATGCCCAATACCCTATCAGAACACAAGCCCCTTCTTCGCACGGCATCCCCAGAACAGTTCAAACTTCAAAGTCACAAACATCTGTAAAAATCCACCCACTTATTCAACCGTTTGTTCAGCTGTCCCAGAACTGCGTGCTATGTGGTTCTATTCAACATTAAACCTTCTTTCCAATCAACCTCCATGTTTTTTCCAGCGTCTTTCTCCCATCTTGGAACTTAAACAGGTGTTTTTTTTTTCCTGCCAACAGTTGCAAGATGCCCTAGAGTAGCCCCACAAGTGAGACAGGCAGCCCTTAAATTTAACACATAAATAAATAACAAATAAAATAAGCCTTGCAGTCACACGACCCAGGGTATCTCACAAGATAATAAATACAGTATCGTAAAAGATTAAGACAGTAAAACTTAATTGAATATATCCTCTCTTCTATTTGGATTCAATTAGGAGATTACTTGAATTATTCCCAAGGGGGTAAGTGCAAAGTTCCTTTTTAACCTTAGATAACTCAGTCAGACCCAGCTGGCTGGATCTGAGACCGAAGTAGCATAAAAACATGCTTTATTTCCTTGTTACTTTCAAGGTACAGCTGGCCATTTCCCAGCACAATAGTCTTGCTTAGAAACAGCAATTCTGGGCTCCATTGTGGTCATTAAGTCAAGGACCATCTGTAACTCAAAGCGACAAACACACATAACACTCCTCCTCCTAGTTTCCTATTTATTGCAGGAAATTACATTAATGGGCAATAATGATTCTGCAACCCAAGAGGATAGACACAGACTCCAGAGAGTAATTCGGAATGCAGAGCATACAATGGCTACCAACCTGCCTTCTATCAAGGACCTGTATGCTGCACGTGCCAAAAAGAGGACTGTGAAAATATCTACACACCCCTCACATCCCCGACATAAATTGTGTCAACTCCTACCCCAACTGCTAAAAAAATAATTCCCTCAATATTGTCCAACTATTTACAAAGTCTGCACTATTAATCTTCTCATCACTCCTTATCACCCATCCCCTCCCATTTGTGACTTTCTAACTGTAACTTTGTCACTTGTATCCTTACGATTTATATGGACAGTTTCCTTGTATGATTTGATTGCTTATTTGTACCCTATGACTATGGTTAAATATTGTAACTGAATTCTTGACAAATGTATCTTTTCTTTTATGGACACTGAGAGCATTTGCACCAAGACAAATTCCTTGTGTGTCCAATCACACTTGGCCAATAAAGAATTCTATTCTTTTCTTCATTGTATTGTATTGTATTGCATTGCATTGCATTCTATTCTATTCCATTCTTCATCCAATATTTATTCTATTTTATTCATTGTATTCTAGTCTAGTCTATTATAGTCTATTCTATTCCATTCTTCATCCAGTATTTATTCTATTCTATTCTTCACCCAATATCTATTATATTCCATATTCTATTCTATTCTATTCTATTCTATTCTATTCTACTCTATTCTAATGCCAATCCTATGATTCTTATTTCTACCACTCAACTTTCTTCTAATAGTGTTGTACGTCAGTCCGTAGATGCCACATGCTAAATACGTCAATAAAACCTAGCTTTGCAGATATTTTGTAAGTGCAAGTTATCTTTCCTCGTTAAAAACCTGGGCGGAAGCCCGTTCCCGTCATTTACACACATATCTAGACACGCGTCCCAGACCTCCTATAATGTAACACGCATCAGCCAAGGGCAAAAAAACAGCAACAGCAACCCCCCCCCCAGGCCGGAAGAGCCGGTAAAGCCTGTCGGGAGTTGAAGTCCCTCCGAACGCGAGCAAGGCGCTCCATTGGCGGAGGCGGCGAAAGGAGGTGGGGCGCGGCGACCGGAAGTTGCCCGGGGCACGCCGGGAGTTGTAGTTCGTGGAGGTGACGGAGCGGCGGGGCGAGGAACGGGAGGCGGCGCCGGGCAAGAGGCTTCCCGCTCCGGGCCCTGCCATGGCAGCGGGCGGCGTTGGCCTCGGACTGGGTGTCTCTCGGGCGGGCGGAGAGAGCGGGGGTCCCTGAGAGACGCCTCCCCTCCCTCCGGGGATGGAGGTCGGAGCGCAGGAGGAGCGCAGGTGAGACGTTGCGCGGTTGGGGGGGGGAGGGGAGCCGTGGGGTGGGGTCGCGGAGTGGGGGAGGGGCTAAGAGAAGGGGGAGTAATGGGGGGTGGCATGGGGGAGGGGTTTGCAGTCATGGGGTGAGGCAAGGGGGGTGATAAACCCATGGGGGGGTCTTGAGAATAGAACACAGGCAGTCCTCGACTTACAACCGTTCGTTTAGTGACCGTCCGAAGTGACAACGGGCACTGACCAAGGGGACTTCGGGACTTGTTTCAGGTTTACGACCGNTGACCAAGGGGACTTCGGGACTTGTTTCAGGTTTACGACCGATGAAAAGGACTTAAGGGGTGTGTTTCACGCTTACCACCAATGAAAGGGAAGTGTTTCACACTTACGACCGACAAAAGAAAGGGCCTTCAGGGGTGTGTTTCATGCTTACGACTGATGGAAGGGAGTTAGGGCCGTGTTACACGCTTATGACCAACAAAAGGGACTTAAGGGGTGTGTTTTGCGCTTAGGACTGATGAAAGGGAGTTTAGGGGATGGGTTTCGTGCTTACCACCAATGAAAGGGACGTGTTTCACACGACTGACAAAAGAAAGGGCCTTAAGGGGTGTGTTTCATGCTTATGACTGACGAAAGGGGTATGTTTCACGCTTACGACTGATGGAAGGGAGTTAGGGCCATGTTTCATGCTTACGATGACAAAAGGGACTTAAGGGGTGTGTTTCACGCTTATGGCTGATGAAAGGGAGTTAGGGCTGTGTTTCACACTTTCGACCGGCAAAGGATACTTCGGGCTGTGTTTCATGCTTACGACCGACAAAAGGGACTTAGGGCCGTGTTTCATGCTTGCAACCAACAAAAGGGACTTAAAGATGTTTCATGCTTACGTCCATTGTGACTTAATGATCCACGTGACTCACTTAACCACATCACTGAATGGTGCAAGTTTCAGTCCCAATTACTGTCGTAAGTTGAGCTATCCGTGTAGCTCTGAGCAGTAACTGTGCCAAAAATGAAACTACCTTCCACTGTAATAATTGCGGTTTTCTTTCATGGGGTGTTAGCAAGGAAGCCATGGCAACAGATTAAACATGCGGGAGGACTACCTGGTTATGAATGCGAATTTAACTCTTGTCTTACAGGTAGTCTTACAATTACAATGTGTTACACATTAATAACAGAGTTGGAAGGGACCTTGGAGGTCTTCTAGTCCAACCCTCGGTTCAAAGCAGGCATCCTTATATCAACCCGCTCGAACGGTTCTCCAGTCTTATCATTTGAAAAGAAATAATTGATCGATTTGTTTAAGAGTGTAGAAACACTGTGTGATGTTTTGTTTGTTTGTAAGAGAATAGAATCATTCCATCATTCTGTCGTATGGCTGGAAGGGATCCTGGAGATCTTCTAGTCCAGCCAAGACACATCCCGCAGATCAAGAGAGAGAAGATGGGAGGCTAGGATGCTAGAGGGGCCAAAACGTTTAGCAAACTTCTCAGAATCCCTCAAGGAACATACTGATCAATCAGCAGAGAGCTGAAAGGGACCTTTGAGGTCTTCTAGTCCAACCCCTGCTCGGGCATTTCAGACAAATGGCTGTCGAATCTCTTCTTAAAAACCTCCAGTAATGGAGCGGCCACAACTTCTGGTGGCAAGCAGTTCCACCGGTTAATTGTTCTCATTGTCACGAAATTTCTCCTTAGTTCTAGGTATTATATTACACCATAACCTACCTTATCTATTATTGGTAGTCCTTACATACGACCACAATTGAGCCCAAAATCTCTGTTGAAAAGTGAGGCAGTTGACTTTTGACCCACTTTACAATGTTTTTGCCACAGTTGTTAAGTGAATCGTGCAATTGTGAAACGAATCTTGCTCCCCCCACTTTCATTTGGCTTGTTGGAAACCAAAGGGGAATGTTACTAATGCGTGACCCCAGGGACACTGCCATAAACCGTTGTAAGTGTGAAAAAGGGCCTTTCGGTGCCATTGTAACTTCAGACGGTCACTCAACAAATGGCTGTAACTAACAAATGAGAATATTTGTAGCTGAGGATTGAAATGAAGTGTCCTTGGTGTGTGGTTGCAAGTTATATATCCCTCTTTGAAGGAGATGGGCTGTTCAGAAATATGAAAAATAAATTATTATTATTTTCAAAACGATGCCTGACCAGATTTAACAGGTCAAGCGAGGAGGAAATCCTTCTTATACACAACTAACTTCTATTCAATGAAAGCCCTTTGGGAAGGGTTGAAGAGTGCTTTAACACTGATGATAGTTTTCCAAAACCAACATTTTAAAAATTGTGGCACATTAACGACTGTGAATCATAGCTATATGCATCCTCCAAGTTGTGTCAGGATTCCAGCAACCGCTCTTAATTAAATCATGATTCTCGAGCCAAACTTCCAAGAAACTTCAAAGGATTCATTAAAGGCAACATACTGGCACCTCCCTATATGAAGCAACTCTGACCTACATCATTCATTCACAGTCCTCTGTGACCCTGTTTCCCCCCCTCCCTCCCTGGGTGTGTCATAAATCAGATTCTCCAACTGAGCACACTCACAGGCTGGGTGTCATCCATCATGTTCTCCAATTAAATATATTCTCGGGCAAAAGTTCTGGTAGTTTAGTTACAATCTTTTAAAGATAAGAGTTGGAATGTAGCTCTGCTTCCAAACCGCTGCACTGCTCTTCCAGATTTCCTTCCTCCCCCCCCTTTTTTTTTTATGGCCACGACTAAAACAGGCCTAGGACTGTTTTATGAGTTGACAGGTTGCCTCCGAAAAGACCGGTAAGCCACAAACAGAGGCATGATGATTAGAATTCTTTTATTGGCCAAGTGTGATTGGACACACAAGGAATTTGTCTTGGTGCAAATGCTCTCAGTGTAACATAAATAAAAGATACATCAGTCAAGAGTCAAGAATCATCCGGTAAACACCTTCAAAGATAGTCATAGGGTAGACAGTAAGCAATCAAATCATACTAGAAACAGTCATATAAATTGGTGAGGATACAGGACAAAAGTTACAGTCATCCGAAGTCGCAAGTGGGAGGGGATGGGTGTAAGGAGTGATAAGGAGATTAATAGTAATAGTAGTGCAGAGACTTAGTTAAATCGTTTGGACAGTGTGAGGGAATTATTTGTTTAGCAAGTGGATGGTGTTGAGAAAAATCTCTTGTGTCTAGATGTTCTTCCTCTATAGCGTCGATTTGAGGGTAGGAGTTGAAACAAGTTTCTGTCTGGGATGTGAGGAGTCTGCAGATATTTTCACAGCCCTCTTTATGACTTGTGGCAGTTATACCGGTCCAATATTGAAGGCAGGTAGGTATTAATTGCTTTTTCTTCAGTCTAAATTACTCTCTGGAGTCTGTGTCTGTCCTGTTGGGTTGCAGAACAAACCAGAGAGTTATAGAGGTGAGATGACAAGACTCAATCTCATTCTCTTTAGAATTTATAGGTTCAAATTAACAGAGTTGGAAGGATCTTGTAAGGTCAATCTAGTCGACCCCCTGTTCTGTATAGCAGCTCCTTGGGCAGTTTGGAACTTCCGCTGAGTTGGCGCAGAAAGAGCATTCTTTGTTGGGCTTTTTTGATGACGTTTTTGATGTTAGGTGTCCATTTTAGGTCTTGGGGTATGATGGAACCTAGAAATTTGGCAGTCTCTACTGTGCAGTATGTGGGTCCTCTGTGGAAGGCAGGTTGGTAGCCACTGTTTCTAATTCTATGGCCTTCCCTGGAATTAACCACAGTCAAAAATAGGAAACTGGGAGAGTTTTATGTTCAATCTGTTCTGGATTTTTTCTTTTTCTTTTTCTTTTTTCTTTTAAAAAGACCCGCTTTGGAATGAGGGATAACAGGTAGTTTTAAACCTAAGACCCCAATTGTGCCCAACATTTGTGTTGTTAAGTGAGAAATTTGTTCAGTGAGTTTTGATCTATTTTTTCCAACTTTTTTTTTTGCCATAGTTTGTTTAAAGTGAATCACTGCGGTTGTAAAATTAGCAACATGGTCGCTAAGTGAATCTGGCTTCGTTTGTCAGAAGGTCACAAAAGGAGATCACATGACCCCTCCCCCCCCCCGGTCAGAAATGTGAGTCAGTGGTCAAGCATCCAAATGTAAATCACAAGAGCGTGTAAAGTGGGAAACACAATAAGTCGCTTTTTTCAGTCCTCTTGTAATGTTGAACGGTCACTAAATGAACTGTTGTAAGTCTTCCTGCAAAGTCCCTGAATCTGTTTTGCTTTTCTGCTTCTGTCTTAATAAGGAAAAAAAAATGCAAACTTGTTTTTGACACCATGACTGAAATGGAAAGTAGGTTGTCTGATTCCTGGCAACAGCTTAGCTTGCATTAGAGAAGAAGTCTCCAAACTTGGCAACTTTTAAGACTTGTGGACTTTCAACTTCCAGAATTCCTCAGCCAGCCATGTCTGTTTCTTTTTCTCTTATTCCCCCAAAGAGGAGAGATTGCAGAGCTAGGGGTTACAAGAGAGTAAGCTTTGCTGGCTGAGAGATCCTGGGAGTTGAAGTCCACAAGCATGAAAGTTGCCAAGTTTGGAGACCTCTGCATGAGAGGCAAGTTTTCTCCTGCCAGTCATTTCGACTTTCTGCTTTTTCTTTTGCCACTTTGGCTCAGGATCGTATTTAATTTCATCTTATTTAATGCCATCAGGAACTCCTTCTACTGCACAGGTAGTCCTCGATTTATGACCATCATTGAACCTGGCATTTATGTGGCTAAGCAAGATCACTTGTTAAGCGAATTTTGCCCCATTTTATGACTTTGTGTGCCACCGTTGTTAAGCGAATCTCTGCAGCTATTAAGTTAGTAACACGGTCATTAAGAGAATCTGGCTTCCCCCTGGACATTGCTCGTCAGAAGGTTGCAAAAAGGGGATCGTGTGACCCCCAGGGACACTGCGACCATCATGAAGACGAGTCAGTGGCNAAAACAGTCCTAAGTCACTTTTTTCAGGGCCATTGTAACTTTGGTCACTAAATGGACTGTTGTAAGTTGAGGACTACCTGTATAGTGATTCTGGATGACTTGCATTTCCCCCAAAAGTGAGTAGAACAGAAATAGAAGAGTAGAAGTAGAAGTAATAGATAACAGATAATCAGAGTTGGAAGGGACCTTGTAGATCATCTAGTTCAACCCCACTCCCTCAAATATTGGAAGATGTTCTCCTGTCTCCCCTGATCCTTCTCTTCCCTAGACTAGCCAGGCTCAATTCCTGCAACCGTTCTTCGTATGTTTTAGTCCCCAGTCCTCTCATCATCCTGGTTGCTCTTCTCTGCACTTTTTCTAGAGTCTCAACATCTTTTTTATAGTGTGATAAAGTAGAAGTAAAAGAATAGAGCTGGAAGGGACCTTGGAGGCCTTCTAGTTCAGCCCCCTGCACAAGCAGGAGAAATTATATCATTTCAGACAAATGACTGTGAAAACAATACAAAACAGCAAAAGTCCAAAAAGAGTGATAAAATGGGTTGCTGGGTGACATTTCTTTCCCGATAGAGCCTAGTTTTCATTTTTGTTTTCCCAAGAAAGACCTCCTTGTGAGTCGGATGCCATAAACCAAGTTTGTGTTTGTCCTCCAGGAAACTTGGCCAGTTGCTTTCAAAGCAGGCTGTGTTTGTCTTGGGCTTAAAACGAATCGAGGCCTGCAGAGAAACGCTCCTAACGCTCTTTCTTGGAATAGATTCCGCTTCATTCAGGAAGACTGTAATATATTGTTTTCATGCCGCAGATAAAACAAAGCAAACATTCCAGTGGGAGAGAGAGAGACACCCCCCCTCCCCTATACACCCCATAATTTGGACTAGATGACCTCCAAGGTCCCTTCCAGCTCTATCCTGATTGATCAGTATGTTCCTTGAGGAATTCTGAGAGGTTTGCTAAACTTTTTAGCCCCTCCAGCATCTTCTCTCTCCCTTAATCTGCAGGATGGTACCTTAGCCAAGCTGACAAATGGGAAGGATGCAAGTTGTCACCCAACCTGTCAGTTGAGCTTTCCTCCTCCTCCTCCTCTCCTTCCCAATCCTCCTCCTCCTCCTCCTCCTCCTCCTCCTCATTCTGGAAGCTTCTTAGAAAGCAACATCATCTTTTCCCGGAATGTCACTTTGGCTGCTTGCAGCTGTCATGAGTTTCATGACAGATTTCATGACAATAGAAACTTTGCCAAGCTTCAGGTGGGTTTTCAGGGCGAGGAATGTAGCACCGGTTAAGAGTTGAATCATCACGTCCTGGATTTGAAATGTGGCGAGCTAATTTATGGGTCAGTTTTGGAATGGAACCAAGATAGTTAATGTGTGATTCAGCAGGAGGCATGCTGGGTCATAGATGAGTCAACACTTCGCTGGAATCCCATTTCCAGACCTACAGTATGAAGCAGACCATGCCATGAATAGCATTTAGCAATAACTTTGGACTTAACATATACATACCGCTTCACAGTGCTTTACAACCCTCTCAACAGTCAGCCTCTTTACCCTAACAATCTGGATCCTCATTTTACTAACCTTGGAAGGATGGAAGGCTGAGCCAACCTTGAGCTAGTCAGGATCGAACTCCTGGCTATGGGCAGAGTTTGCCTCCAATGCTGCATTCGAAGGAAGGGAGGGAGGGAGGGAGGAAAGAAGGAAGGATGGATGGATAATGGTAGGTAGGAAAGGAAGGAAGAAAATTGGTTGGTAGGTAGATAGATAGGAAGGATGGATAATGATTGGTAGGGAAGGAAGGAAGGAAGGAAGGAAAATGGTGGGACGGAAGGAAGGATGGATAATGGTAAGGAAAGAAACATGGATAATGGTAGATAGAGAAGGAAGGAAGGATGGGTGGATGGATGGATAATGGGAAGGAAGGAAGGATGGATAATGGTAGGAAGAAAGAAAAAATGGGTAATGGTAGATAGGGAAAGAAGGAAGGAAGGATGGATGGATGGATAATGGGAAGGAAGGAAGGAAGGATAATAGGTAGGAAAGGGAGGGAGGAAGGATAATGATAGGGAAGGAAGGAAGGTTGGTTGGTAGATCTTTTGTTATTTTGGAGGCTGGATTAATTATACGGTAGCATGTCTGCATGTAAATAACACACCCATTTTATAACTTGCATGTGAATGCAATAGCATGGCATGCGCGCCTACTGGAAGAGCAACAGATTAAACACTTGTGGCATGAAGCTTGCACCTTAAATGTGCTCTGCTGACACAAGTCTGTCCCAAACGGTCCTGCAATCCTTGCACCAGAAACATTTTTGTTAGACCAGTGCGGGTAGCCCCTTGACCAGCAACTATTCGTTTAGTGACCAAAGTTATAACAAAACTGAAGAAAGTGACTTTAGGGTTGTTTTTCAGCCTCACAACCGTTGCAGCATCTCCATGGGCACACACTCAAAATTCTGATGCTCGTATTTATGACGGTCGCAGCATCCTGGGGTCACGCGATCTCCTTTCGCGATGACCTAATGAGCAAAGTCAATGGGAAAACCAGATTCACTTAACTGCAGTGATTCCCTTAACGACGGTGGCAAGGAAGGTCATAAAATGGGACAAAACTCAATGGTCTTGCTTAGCAAGAAAAATTTTGGGCTCAGTTGTGGTCGTAAGCCGAGGACCACTTATACGCAACCTGGGAGCACTGCAACTACCGCAAATGTACCTGAAGGCCAGACAAGGAATCATGGATGGAAACTGAACAAGGAGAGTTTCAACCTGGAAATAAGGAGAAACTTTCTGACGGTGAGAACAATCAACACCTGGAACAGAAGTTTCCTTCAGTAGTTGTGGGAGCTTCATCCCTGGAGGCTTTCAAGAAGAGACTGGGCTGCCCTCTGTCAGCAATGGTGTAGGGTCTTCTGCTTGGGTGGGGGGGTGGACTAGATGACCTCCAAGGTCCCTTCCAACTCTGATTATCTGTTATCTGTTACAAAAGAAGGCAAGACAAGAAACAATGGATGGACACTAATCCAGAGAAGCAACCTGGAATTAAAGAGAAGCTTCCTAACAGTGAGGACAATTAACCAGTGGAATGGCTTGCCACCAGAAGTTGTCAGTTTTTAAGAAGCTTTTAAGGAGAAACTGGACAGGCACTTGTTTCAAATAGTACAGGGTCTGTTGCATAAGCAGGGGTTTGGACTAGAAGACCTCCAAAGTCCCTTCCAGCTCTATCCCGTTTATTATTTCAAGGACCCTTAAGGTAGTGCTATCCAAAGATGTTTTCTTAGTCTTTTACCTGTACTAGAAAGGTCAGGTGTCCAGGTTCAAGGATTTCACTGCTTCTGTACTTTGGCAAGTTGCAGCCCATCCTTGCCTCTCAACACTAAGAGAGTCACAACAATGGGAACACCCTGGGGTGCAACGGCTTGAAATCAATCCTCCAGCCTCAGTGCTGAAAAGCCCCATTGTTTGTTAATGACACAATGTTTTGCACAGAGAATGAAACCAGCTGCAGCCTTGGCACATAGCTGGTTGAGAAGATCCTGGGTGGGTGGCCTGGCATGGAAAGACTCTTCCTTACAGCCAGGAAGTGTCATGCCCCTGTTAGAATCTGACTCCGAGGGAGAGGAAGAACAGCTGACAGGGAGTGGGAGGTTGTAGAGGAAACCAGGGAAGGGCACAGGCCGGCTGGGCATTCAAAGAAAGACCCAGGTACATCCCCTCTTCATCCTAGGGCATGCAGGGAGGAACTGATAAGGGAGAAACGTGAATGGCATGGTCTATCGGGGAGGAAAGGGCCCTGATCCCCTTCATGGGCTGCAGCTGGGAGGACTGTTTAAAAGGACAAAATGCGCATGGCCCAGTGCTGGAAGCAAAGCGTGAAATAATTCTAGTCTGTCAGTTCTTATCTGAGTTCTGGCCTCCTTCCCTTTGTGTGTGTATTTCGATATTTGTGGATGTCCTCAAGTCCTTATCCTGCCTTTTCTCATTAATTGCCTCAGTGTGGTTTTTTCTATTTATAATTTATATGTATTTTGAGTTTGAATGGCATTTCTTCCTTTTCTTAACTGTTTGTGGGGGAGTTTTTTCTCCAGTCAATGATAATTGAACCTTGGAGGCCAAATTGAAGGAATTAAAGGGACTTCACCTATTTTTGTGACTTTGTTGCTTTTGTATCCCACCCTGGGAAATCTTCTCTACTGGGTTGGTTGAGCCAGTGAAAGAGCACCCCTGGGTTACTTGGGCATGTTTTAAATGTGCTTCTTGGGGTTTTTGTACAGGTAACCCTCGACTTACAACAGTTCACTTACTGTAGTGACTGAAGTTATAATGACACTGAAAAAAGCAACTTGCGATCATTTTCCACACCACCGTACCGTGATCAAAATTTGGACGCTTGAGGACAACATTCCAGAATTCAAGCCAGAATTATTTTTTTATTAGGAATAACAACAGAAGGCAAGAGCAATGGGTCAATTTATTTAATACTACACATTCTGACATCAGCGAGAATGGTATACGCCCAGCAATGGAAGAATGAAAATACACCTCTAGAAAGAGAGATAATAAAGAAAATACTGGCTTGCGCAGAATTAGATAGATTAACTCTAGAACTGAAAAAGTAAAGGGGAAACAGAATGCTACAATACGTGGAATAGATTCTATTGATGGTTGAAAGCGAAAGGTGGAAGTCGGAACGTAAATTAGTTAGGATAAATAATTCCAAAATGTGACACGATAGGTCCGTGATGGCGAACCTATGGCATGCGTGCCACAGGTGGCATGCAGAGAGCCATTTGTGCGGGCAGGTGAGCCCCAGCCAAATTTTCCTGCACTGCGCATGTGTGCTTCTCCCAGCTGATTTTTGGCCTGTTTGTGGCCGTTTTCGCCCTCCTGGAGACTTGAAGGACGCCTCTGCAGCCTCGGCAGGCCGAAAAACGGGCCTTCCGTATATACCGGAAGTGCCAAAATGGGCCTGTTTCCGGCCTCCTGAGGCTGCAGAGGCTTTTCTTGAGCCTCTGGGAGGGCAAAAACAGCCACCCCTGGGCTCCCGAGGCCCTCTGGAGACTGAAAAGGGGCACTTCCGGTATTGAGGCTGCAGAGGCTTCCCTCGGGCTTCCAGAAGGGTGAAAATGGCCTCAAATGGGCTGAAAATCAGCTGCGAGGCGGGTGCATATGCAGGGGTTGGCCGGGGCACATTGCATTGTGGGTGCCAGCGCGCACGATAGCTTTCAGCACACCATAACAAAAAAGGTTCACCATCACTGTTACAGACGAACCAAAATGGGTATTGTGATCAAAATAACAGTAACAAAATTAGTAATGTGTAAATAATAGGTACATTATTTGTTTTTTATGACAGTTGTAGTGTCCCGGAGTCACAGGATCCCCTTTTGCGACCTTCTGACAAGCAGAATCCATGGGGTAGGCAGATTCACTTTACAAGTCTGCAGCTAGTTCTCAACGTACGACCACAATGGAGCCTCCAATTTATGCTGCTAAGTGAGAAATGCGTTAAGTCGTTTTACCCGATTTCACAACTTCTCCTGCCATGTTTGTTAAGTGGATCACCGCCGTCGTTAAATTAGCAACACGGTTGCTAAGTGGATCCAGCTTCCCCATAGAGTTGGCTTGTCAGAAGGTCGCCAAAGCCTCATCCCAGGACACTGCAACTGTCGTAGATGTGAGTCAGTTTGTCAAGCATCCAAATGACCACAGGGAAACACTACAAACGGTCGTAAGTGTGAAAAACGGTTCCAAGTCACTTTTTTTTCCAGTTGTAACTTTGAATGGCCACTAAATGAACGGTTGCAAGTCAAGCACTACCTGTATTGCTAACTTAATGACAATGATTCACTTAATGACAGCAGCAAGAAGGGTCGTAAAATGTGTAAGATTTTACATAGAAAGTGAAGAGAGGGACCAGGGGAGACAGGAGAGCATCTTCCAATACTTGAGGGGCTGCCCCAGAGAGGAGGAGGAGGGTCAAGCTATTCTCCATGGCACCCAAAGGCCTGATAAGGAACTATGGATGGAAATTGAACAAGGGGAGATTCAACCTGAAAATGAGAAGAAACTTTCTGACAGTGAGAACAATCAACCTATGGAACAGAAGTTGCCTTTGGAAGTTGTAGGAGCTTCATCACTTGAGACTTTCAAGAAGAGACTGGACTGCCATTTGTCAGAAATGGTGTAGGGTCTCCTGCTTGGGCTGGAGGNAGCTTCATCACTTGAGACTTTCAAGAAGAGACTGGACTGCCATTTGTCAGAAATGGTGTAGGGTCTCCTGCTTGGGCTGGAGGTTGGACTAGATGACCTACAAGGTCCCTTCCAACTCTGTTATTCTGTTCGGTTCTATTCCAGAGACTTTCTTCCAGCCGTGTCTCTCATCTTCAGAGGAACATCCAAACGGGGGCTCAAAACATCCAAAATGGCGTCCATCTGCCCCATTGTAGAAACGTTATTCCCACCATCTTGGATTTTTTTGCCCTCTATCCACCCTTGATCCATTGACTTTTCCTACTGAACCCTCTTGACTGGGTTGAATCTCTAAATTTGGGGTGCTTAACTCAGCCAACAAGTCCAAACAAAAAAGAGAGAAATTTTTTCTATTGCAGCTGAATTGATCAAGGAGAGATTCAACCTGGAAATAAGGAGAAACTTTCTGACAGCGAGAACAATCAGCCAATGGAACAGATGTTGCCTTCGGAAATTTTGGGAGCTTCATCCTTGGAGGCTTTCAAGAAGAGATTGGACTGCCCTCTGTCAGAAATGGTGTAGGGTCTCCTGCTTGGGCAGGGGGGTTGGACTAGATGACCTACGAGGTCCCTTCCAACTCTGTTAATCTAATCTAATCTAATCTAAAAATGGAGTAAAACTCACTTAACCAGTGTCTCGCATATCAACAGAAATTTTGGGCTCGCTTTTGGCTGTGTGTCGAGGACTATCTATATCCAATGGGCAAGATTCTGTTAACGTAGAATTTTCTACAAAAAAATAGAATTAACTCTACCTGCAAAGGCCAACAGCACCTCAGAAGCCAACCTGGTGTCAATGAAAGCCATCCATAATAAGTCCATTCTGCCAGGTCGTGATTCTGGGCCCTTGGCAGGAATATCTTCCCCTGGAACACCCTGAGTTTAAAGTCCATGTTGTTAAAGCCTATCGTTTTGGTAACAAAACACACACACATACACACACAAAACCAAATGCACAATGTTGCAGGTGTGGCCCAGCCACTATGTTTTTCCCTTTTGCAAATGCAGATTCAGGACCTCCCAAAGGTGTTTTTGGAATTTCTGGTGGTTTTTTTAATACATATACATTTTATTTTTAACAACAAACATGAACATAAAACAACAAATAAAACCTTTCAATTATACAGTGTGTTGGTTGGTACATATTTCTTGTGCATAATATTTATAGCCTTTTCCTCTTAGATTTAAATGTGCATTCATATTACATTAATCAACTTTCCATGTCATATTATTATTACATCATCATTAAACTTTAATTTCAAATCCGCATTATCCTTTAGAGCAAATCTCAGTTCTTACTAATTTTAATTCATATTATAATTTATTCCAAAATAATCAATAATATCATTGCTATTGTATTATACTTCAATTTGCTACTTTTCTATCTAACCATTGGTAAAATAAATCCTATATCTCAAAGTATTATTTTTCTTCTTGCTCTCTAATTGCTAATGTTAATCTACTCATTTCTGCACATTCCATTATTTTCTTAATCAGCTGTTCCTCTATCGGAATTTTTTCATTTTTCCAATTTTGAGCAAATACAATTCTAGGGGTTTTTTTTTGAAGAGGTTTCACTTCTCATCCAAGACAGCTCTGACTGGATGGTGGGGAAGGGAAGGATTTATATTCCTTGCAGACAGCTGGTCATTTGCATCCTTTTAGAAGGTTGTTGAAGCCACTTGGAGTCCTTTCAGCAATTCCCAAAAGTCCCCACACCCATTTGCACCATTCAGGTGACCCTGAGGACACAGATGAATCTCCAAGTGGTCTCAACAACCCTCTAAAAGGATGCAAATGACCAGCTGTCTGCAAGGAACATAAATTATCAATCCCATTCTGATTATTCAGCAGCATTTGACTGTCCCGGGAGAGGCACACTTGCTTACCTTGAAACTGATTTCACCCAGCAGGTACTAAATTGCTTGCTTTCAATGTATATTTGGATGGTATTGTTTGGAGTTTGGGGAGTGGCTTTGCTCTTTGCCTTATGCTGCTTTTTTGGGCTTGTAAACATCTCTGAACTTGGAAATTAAAGGAGGTCAGACTTGATAAAAGCCAAGATAAAAGCTACTCATTTAAAAAACAGAGCAACGCAAGCTAACGCATAGATGAAAATCTTGTGTGATGCATTCCTTTTAATTTATGCCATTCTTGCTCCATTTGTTTAACTGTCTAATTAACCTACTTGGGGGAAGAAACCTGTTGAGGTAATTCCCCGTTAGGAGAATGAGCGCATACAGGGAGACGTATTTTTAGAGAAGTGTTTGAATAATACACACACAGTACACAGATAC
>BHFT01039881.1:24348-45296 GCA_004320025.1 Laticauda laticaudata | reverse complement strand
CAGCGTGCTCACCATAATTTAGCAAAAGGGAAATTACCCAATATCAAATCTATATTCACCTTCTCTAATTTTTTCTGCAAGCCAATGGTTTTTTGAAAGGCACTTATCTTACAAGTAGATGCTTTGTCAAAACATGTATTATATTATCAGACAGCACAGATAGACTTAGAGATTAGATTAGATCAGCATAGATAGGATAGATAGACTAGATAGATTACGCAGATAGTAGATGATAGATAGAATATAATAATGGATTGATAAAAGAAGGCGAAAGAATAATAAATAGTATGCATGGCTAGCTAGATAGGCAGATAGATAGATAGATTAGCATTAGAAGATCAGATAGATAGATTAGTCATAGACTAGATTAGATAGATAGATAGGATAGATAGATAATAGATAAGATACGATAGATAGATACATAGATAGATAGAGTAGATAGAACTAGATAGACAGACAGACAGACAGACAGATAAACAGACAGACAGAGCAGATGTAAATATAAATAGATGCCATGTGATAAATGCAAGAGAGATAGTAATGACTAAATGGATATTTAGAAAAGATATAATAAATTGACGTAGAATGATAAATGGTTGGATCATAGGTAGTAGCGACACGGTAGTTAGATATGATGATGGCATGGATGGTAACATGCGATGGGTGGACAGAATTCGTAGCTAAGGTAAGGTGAATAATATGGATGATAGGGGTAGGGTAGGATCTGAGATAGAGCTGGACTCCGTTGACGAGATATGTAGGAGCGAACGGCATGGATGCCTGAAGTTTGCTCTGGGTTTCATGGCTACTCTCCGTCTTATTTGTTGGAGTGACCCTTAGGGGTGCACGCATCTTGTAGAGACGTCGTGCTAGCTGTGTGGACACTCAAGTCGTGGCCTGGGACCGGAAAAGCGCGATCTTTATTTCTGCCAACACGACGGTAGGAGAAACCTTGTGAGACCAACAAAACAACTGGAGATGTCAGCCAATGGCGGTTTCCGAAAAGCTTGATCGTTTGCATACAAGAGGAATGTCATGACAGTTGGAATATCAGACTTGTTGGCTCGCCTGCAACAAAGAGGGTGAAGCTGAAAGAATTTGTGATCCTGAATTGTAGCGTTTTGAATATTGGCAGTCCCTTAGTTGAAGCGAAGCCGGAAAACAGTGGCACAGGCAGATTACGAGCAGAGTGAAAGCCGAAAGGGCTCGTCGAGATGGAAAGAGGGTTAAGGACGCGAGCGACTCGGACCAAAGAAAATAAGAGAATTCGGAGGATCTGGAGACTGCATAATTAATTCGGGAAGAGTAAAAGAAGAAGAAAGAAGAAAGGAAAGAAATGAAAGATAAGAAAGAAAGAAAAGAAAAGAAAGAAAAGGAAAGAAAGAAAGAAAAGAAAGAAAAGAAAGAACAAGAACCTAATAATTTAATCTATAGGAATTTTTGAAGGATTTGAATTGTGACCTTTGGGGGAAATGGCAAGGACCAAAACTTGAGAGGGGGAGGAGATTTGACAGTAAGGAATTAAATTACAACTGCCCCAGAGACTGAGGGCATTCCCAGGAGACGAGCGTGGTCAAGCTGCCCCAGAGATCGATGGCGGTCAAGCTATTCTCCAAAACACACCAGAAAGGCCAGACAAGGATAATGGATGGATAACTGCGACAAAGGAGAACATTTAAACCTGGAAATTTCCTGACAATCAGACAATCCACTCATGGAACTGAAGTTTCCTTCAGAGTGTCGTGACAGCTGCAATCCCTGGAGCCTATTAAGAAGAGACTGGACTAGCCATCTGTCAGGAAAAAAATCTTAGTGTTGGCGTCTCCTGCTTGGGTGCGGTGGTTGGAACTAGAATGACCTACGAGGTCCCTTCCAGCTCTGTTAAAATCTGTTAGAAAATTTGATTTAGTTGCAGTGTAACCACCAGTGATAGATATATCCCAAGATGAATCCAAGATGTTGGAAATGCAAACCAGAACCAGGGTACCTTCTTTCCACATTGTGGTGGCTATGCCCCGAAGCCATATCAATAAATAACAAAATGTCAATTAGAGTTTGAGCCTGAACTGTTCCTTTTAGGGATAATTAAGGGGAAATGTAGTAAAGAGACAAATATATGATACTACACATAATGACAGCGGCGAGGATTGCATTCGCACAATGTTGGAAGCGAGACAGTATAACATCGGAGGAATTAGTAATCCAAAAGGTATTAAAATGTGCTGAAATGAACAAACTCACTCTAGAGCTAAAAGGCAAAGAAGAGTCAAGACTATGCGGTGTGGGACAATTGGTATGAATGGTTGAATAGCAGGAATAAGAATAGTAGAGATAAGAAAAATGTATAGAAATGTATATAAATGAATATAAATGTATGGAGATCTGTATATGTAACAATGATGCCACAGTATTGTTAAAGATGAGAATGAGATATGTAAATGTGAAAAAGCATAATAAAAATAAAGAAAAAAAACTCAGAAGCACAAAAACACAAAATAGGTTTCATCAACAGTCAACAATCTTTCAGTCCCAAATGTTGGCATGAGAGACGTTCAAAGTAAAGGTTTCAAATGCTTAAGCACACCCCTTTTATTGGGAAAAGAAGTGGGACCCAAAATATTTCAGGCTCTAACTTCTTGAATATAATTTATGTGGTGCTACTGCATACAGATGTTGTTTGCAGTTCTGGCTACCACACTTCAAGATGATTTCTGCAGAGCTGGAAAAATGCAGAAAACAAACCTTGTCCTGGATTGACCAGTGCCCATGTTAATCCACACATAAATGTTCACTTTTTTCTACATGCACCCTGTTCCCTCTTTGCTTGTGGTTTCTCTCACTGTGGAAATCTAGTTCATCTCCTTGGGGGAATGTTGGTGTTGGTGCTAGAGACTATATTCCAGGTCCTTGGAGACCCATTCCACCTGAGTCTCATGATATCCCATTCTCTACTTGTCCCAAATGTGTTCCTGCTTGTAGGGTCTGAAAAAGCCAAACATCGAAGAGATTCGTCACGCCAAGAATGCCGTCTTCAACCCATCCATGTTTGGAAGCTCCCTGCAAGAAATCATGAACATGCAGAAGGAGAGGTACCCGGACCACCAGCTTCCGTGGGTGCAGACCAGGCTATCAGAAGAGGTCCTCGCACTCAACGGAGACCAGACCGAAGGCATCTTCAGGTAATTTGCACCTCGAAGGGCTGTCTTTTCTCCATCTGAAGAGCTTCTCAAGTTCAATTGAGGGCCATAAAATGATGGAGATGTGGTTGGAAGAGCGGGCTGGGATGGTGTTGGTAGGGTGTTCTTGAGCTCAGGGAGAAATCAGGATTATGGCAATCTAAAGATTCTTGAATTATTGGAGTAATGGTGAAGGAGCTTGGAAAAAATCAGATTGGACAGATTGAGGAGCAGAGGTGCTGGTATACTGGGAAATCCCCAAGAGGGGATGGTGGAACAGAAAGAAAAAAGGCTATGAGATACTGGAACAAGGAATTATTGAAAAAAGCAGAAGAAATGAAAAAGAGAGAAAAAGTAGGCCCTGTTTTGTAAGTCTTTATATGGGAATTTTCTTCAGTGGACAAGCAGGAATCATCAAACTGTGGGGTTGAAAAGGACCACAAGACCAACCTGGCAGGTGGCCACCCAGCTATTTCCTTAAAAACTTCCAGAGATGGAGAACCCATAACTGCTACCCGCTATTGGCTAAATTTTACCGTACTATCTGGAAATTTTAGCTGATATTTAGGCAACTTACCTGCAACTCTCACCTATTATTACTGATTTCTGTGGCCATAGAAAATAGTTCTTGATCATCTTCCCTTCTCTGCAGTGCCCCAGATACAGTTTCTTCCCTTTGCCTTCTTTTCTCCAGCATGAACATCTCAACTGTTTCATTGTGTCCTCTTGGACATATCTTCAATTCCTTATAAACCATCTTTGTCTGGACTTGTTCTAACTCAGGGGCAGTGGTGGACTGTTGCTGGTTCGGACCGGTTCTAGAGAACCGGTAGTTCCGACGATCAGCAGGCCCCACCCCCGCCCTATCCTGTCCTATATTTCCACCTTTTTCAGCTTGGCTGATCCGTGCGGCACAGTGGATTACCGCACCTCAGCTGTTCTACTCACTGGGGAAACTAGGAGGTGAGCTGTAGAGGTTTAAATTGGTGTTTATGGAATGCTGCACGCATGCAAAGCACGCACTCACAGAATCAGTTGTTAAACCGGTTGCAGCCCATCACTGCTCAGGGGTGTCAAACTTGTATCGTCACAACATCATCATGTGACATCATGACTCTTTCCCCCTTTGCTACACCGGGCGTGGGTGTGCCCAGTGCATGATGCATCCGGGCCGCGACTTTGACAGCCCTGTTCTAACTTGTCAATATGAGACAGGTCCTATTGGTGTCAGGTCCCCAAATCCTGGAAAGACATGTAGAGTTACTTCTGACCAGTTTCCTTTACTGTTCCTTACCGGTAGACAGAATCTTGCTAGACTGTCGTAACGACTTGCATCATTCAATTATTCTGAGAACTTCTAGGGCAGAGCCATCTTAACTCTCTTCCTCCCAACTGAACTATCCAAATTTTGCTATCTCGTATCCCCTGGAATGCAACCCCTCCCCTTTGGGAATCCATATTACATTCCCCCACAATTGTTGGTGAAAAGACCTGGCAGCTTGAAACTGGTATGGAGACCTACAAAAAAAAGGGTTAACAATTGTGTGCAGGCACCATGTGATTGTTCACCCATTATTGAAAGGAACAAGGAACATAACATCCTCTCTGCCTTCAGAAGTTTATTCCATTCCATATTTTTGTATTATTATTATTATTATTATTATTATTATTATTATTATTATTATTATTATTATTATTATTATTATTATTGTCATCTTGTGACCTTGTTCGTGTTCATCATTCCCTATAACACAGAGGAATCTGAAATTTATTTCCATGCCGACAATCTTTTTTCTCGTTGGGTTTACCATCACATAAACATTCATCTTTTTAAGGATTAAACTCACAGTGAAGTATCCCAAACAGATTGCCCTTGCAGGTGAATCAGTTGGTGGGAGGGTTTAATCCATGAGCAAATGGCCTGGTATGCAATATTAAAGTGGGGGGGGGGGAGAGCACAGCCACTATAATAATATAGTGTTTGTGTAGCATGCTAAACAAAGCTTGAGTGGGTTTTTTTGAAGAAGCACATCAAAGATAACAGATAATCAGAGTTGGAAGGACCTTGTAGGTCATTAGTCCAACCCCCTGCCCAAGCACAAGACCCTACACCATTTCTGACCGATGGGAGTCCAAATCTTGAAAGCCTCCACTGATGAAGCTCCCACCACTTTGAAGGCAACTTCTGTTCCATGGGTTGATGGTTCTGATGTCAGAAAATTTCTCGTATTTCAAGTTGAACTCTCTCCTTGATCAGCTTCCATCCATTGTTCCTCTGTCTGGCCTTCAGTGCTTTGGAGAATAGCTTGACCCCCTTCCTCCTCTCTGGCAGCCCTCTAGTTAGAAGATGGCTATCCTGTCTCCCCTGGTCCTTCTTTTTCCTAGACTGGCCAGGCCCAGATCCTGTAACCGTTCTTTATATTTAGAAAATAATAAGAGTTGGAAGAGAACTTGTAGGTCATCTAGTCCAACCCCCTTCTCATAAAGGGAGATCCTATACCATCTCTGACAGATGGCTGTTCAGTCTCTTTTTGAAAGCCTCCAGTGATGGAGCTCCCAAAACTTCCGAAGGCAACTTCGTTCCGGGTTGATTATTCTCACTGTCAGAAGTTTCTCCTTATTTCCAGGTTGAATCTCTCCTTGATCAGTTTCCATCCATTATTCCTTGTCTGGCCTACAGATGCTTTCGAAAATAGCTTGACCCCTTCCTCTTCTCTGCGGCAGCCCCTCAAATTTGTGGAAGATGCTCTCCTGTCTCCCTGGACCTTCTCTTCACTAGATTAGCCAGGCCCAGTTCCTGCAAGTGTTCATTGTAAGTTTTAGCCTCCAGTCATCCTGGTTAACATCATCCCGGTTGCTCTTCTCTGCCCTCTTTCTAGAGTCTCAACATCTTTTTTTGTAGCGTGGTGACCAAAACTGGATGCAGGACTCTAGGTGTGGCCTTATTAAGCGTTATAGAGTGGTATTAGTACCTCCCTTGATCTTGATTGTATCCCTCTGTTAATGCAGTTTAGGATTGCATTAGCTTTTGTGGCTGCTGCTGCTGCACACAGCTGGCTCCTATTTCGCTGGTTGTCCACCAAGACTCCAAGATCCCTCTCATAGTTCCTGCTATTGAGCCTGGTTTCACTCAGTCTATATGTGCCCTTTTGGTTTTTCTTGCCGAAGTGTAGGACTTTACTTTTCTCTACATTGAATTTCATTTTATGAGATCCGGCCCAGTGTCTTGAGTTTGACCCCCCTGGCCCAACATGTCTTTGTGTCTCTGAGGAATTCCTTTCTTCTCTTCTGCAGAGTTCCTGGGGACATTGATGAAGTCAACGCCCTCAAACTGCAGGTAGACCAGTGGAAAATCCCCACTGGTTTAGAAGACCCCCATGTGCCAGGTAAGGGTGACAGCTGTTGTGGAAGGACATCCCTGCAGGACAACCTGATCTTTCTACTCCAGCTGGATCTGCTCCAGCTTTGTCCAGGACAAAGCCATTTTTGATGCTTTGTCCCACTTTGAATTTTGATCCCCTTTTCGCTTTATAAACTGGAAGGCTAAAAGATAATCTTAAAGATAAAATATATTTCGCTGTTTGGGGAAGTTGCACAACATCCTCAAAGACTCCCCCCAACCTGCTCTTTGTGAACTGTTCCCTTCTGGCAGAAGATACGGAACAATGAAAACTCGGACCACATGTTTCCTGAACAGGTTTTATCCCAGAGATATAGTTGCACTTAACAATTAATTTAAGGACCACCATCAGTGAGCTGTTGGACAGTATTTGTGATGGCCCAGGGTGTGACACAAAAATAACAAAGTCACAAAAGTAGAATAAATTCCCTTTAACGCCTCCAACTTGGCTCCCAATGTCTAATTATCCTCGGCAGGAGATCAAACTCTTCCCAAAACAGTCTATGAAGGGATGAAATGCAGTCCGCACCCAAAGTAAAGATAAATTAGAAATAACAAAATAACACAAACAGCACTGAAGTAATTAACACAGCAGGCCAGGATGATAAATTGCAGACTTCCAAAAGATAATGCAGCCCCCCCAGTTGGGAGGACACCAAAACCCAGATAAGCCTCGACAAAGATAATCTACGCTTTGCTTCCAGCAAGGAACTGTGTGCAAACACCCCTCTTATATCCTGTTCTCCCAGATGCAGGGAGGGATCAGGGCCTTTTTCTCTCTCATAAGTCATGTTGCTCCCGTCTCCGTTCCTCCCTGCATGCCCTAGGATGAAGAGGGGGTGGCCCTGGGTCTTCCTCTAAATGCCCAGCTGGACTGTGTCCTTCCCCCATTTCTTCCACAGCCACCAGAACCACACTCCCACTTCCTGTCAGCTGCTCAATCTCCCCCTCAGAATCAGACTCCAACAAGGGCATGACAGTATTACTTTGTCTGTTGTGTGGATGCTTGTGTGTTTTTAGGGGGCGGGGAACTTTGGCATGTGGTGGGTGTTTGGGGATTGTCGACACACACACACACACTGTGTGTGTGTGTGTGTGTGTGTGTGTGTGTGTGTGTGTGGTGAGTCTGGTCTCTGGTGTTATGTGAATTTCGTTGTATGTGTATACTGTGTATATACTTACAATGACAATAAAGTTGTCAACTAATAAAACATTCCTATGCCTGTTTTAGTAGCTGCCATTAAAAAAAAGGGTGGGGGGGGAGGAAGAAAGTCTGGAAGAGCAGTGCAGCAGTTTGAAAACAAGTACATTTCAACTCTTTATCTTTAAAAGGTTGTAACTAAACTACCAGCGCTTTTGCCTGCGAATATATTTAATTGGAGAACATGAATGATGATACCCAGCCTGTGAATATGCTCAATTGGAGAATCTGGTTTATGAGACTCCCAGGGGGGAGGGGGAAACAGAGTCACAGGGGACTGTAAATGACGTATGACAGAGTTGGCTTCATACAGGGCAGTGACAGGATGTTGCCTCTAATGAATCCTTTGAAGTTTCTTGAAGTTTGACTCTTGAATTGTGATTTCGCCGTGATGGTGAACCTATGGCACACGTGCCACATGCAGAGCCATTTGTGCTGGTATGCGAGCTGCGGGCACATGCCTCACAGCTGATTTGTCTGGTCTGAGGCCTTTATCAGCCTCCCAGAGGCTTGGAAAAAGCCTCTGCAAGGCTTTTCAGGATGACTTATGGGCCCTGTCATACAGGAAGTGATGAAACGGGCCTATAATTCATCCTGAAAAGCCTTGCAGAGCCCGAAAAAGGCCTCAAACCAGCCCAAAAACCAACTGTGAGGTGCAGTGCAGGTAAGGGGGTGGGAATTGCAAGCGCATGCGCAGTGGGCATGAGGAGGGGAGCACATTGCATTCTGGGTGCTGGCACGCGACTGCATGCATGCTGAGCACGCCAAATTTTTGGCATAGGAGCCCAAAAAGGTTAGCCACCACTGAATTAGAATGATGGCTGGAATCCTTTAAAAGGCCTGTGGCCCTCTTATTTAATCCCTAGGTCAATTGAATATGTACCCTGCAGGTAATAACAGATGGGAAACATTTGTTAATTTCAATTTTTTTCTTTGTACAGGTAGGTCTTAACCAACGACCCCAATTTTGCCCCAGATTTTCTGTGAGATAGGTATTTCGTGAGTAAGTTTTGCCTCCCATTTTACGGCCTTTCTTGCCACATTTGTTAAGCGACTCACTGCAGTTGTTAATTTAGAACCACAGTTCCTTAGTGAATCTCGCTCCCACTCCTCCTCCCCATGGACGTTACTTGTCAGACAGTCGCAAATGGGGAGAGATCACGTACCCCTGGGGAGTTGCAACTGTTATAAATATGAGTCAGTTTCCAACTGTCTGAATTTTGATGATGTGATGACTTGGCACAATGCAACAGTTGTAAGTGTGAAAACTGCTCATAAGTCACTTTTTTTCAGTGCTGTTGTAATTTTGAACAGTCACTAATGTAAACAAACATAATGGATGATACAACACAAATAACCGAGAAGGGGAATGGTTTGCTGGACAGTCGTTCTGGCAAATTTTTAGTTAAAATCGCCCCTTTCCACTCCAGCACAGACAGTCCTCGACTTACAACTGTTTATTTAGTGACTGTTTGAAGTTGTAACAGCTGTGAAAAAAGTGACTTATGACCCTTTTTCACACTTACAACTATTGCAGCATCCCCCATGGTCACTTGATCAAAATTCGGATGCTCGCCGTTCCTATTTATGAGGGTCGCAGCATCCCGAGGTCCCGAGATTTCCCTTTTGTGACCTTGTGACACCCAAAAGACAATGGGGATGCCAGATTTACTTGACAAACTTGTAAACAACTTAACTGCAGGGATCCACTTACCAGGTGTGGCAAGAAAGGACATAAAATGGGGCAAAACTCACTGAATTACTGTCTGTCTCACTTATCAATGGAAATTTTGGGCTCAATTGTGTCATACATCGAGGACTGCCTGTACTGACTTAAGGGGTCCACCAAATAGACAGATCCATGGTTATGATATGGTTGATTGAAGAGAGAGGAACCAAATACTTCATCTTTGATAGTTGGTAATCTTGGGATGTGGTGGCTCAAGTGGCTAAGACACTGAGCTTGTCAATCAGAAAGGTTGGCATTTCGGCGGTTCGAATCCCTAGCACCACGTCATGGAGTGAGCTCCCGTAACTTGTTCCAGCTTCTGCCAATCTAGCAGTTCAAAAGCACATAAAAAAAGCAAGTAGAAAAGTAGGGGCTCCTTTGGTGGGAAGAGAACAGCATTCGGCGTTTTGTCATGCCGGCCACATGACCACGGAGATGTCTTCAGACAGTGCTGGCTCTTCGGCTTTGTAACAGAGATGAGCACTGCCCTCTAGAGCCGGAAACGATTAGCACGTGGGTGTGAGGAGGAGAACCTTTAAGAGAGGGGTGATGTGAGGATGGCACTCAGGAGGAAGGGAAGGAGTTTTGACAAACTCAAGAGTTGTTTTCAATGAAGTCCCAAGCCAAGGAGATCTTCTTTCCTCTTCTGGGACCTTTCTGATTCCTCTCCTTTCTCCCTGCAGCCTCCTTGCTGAAGCTCTGGTATCGCGAACTTGAGGAGCCTCTGATCCCACACGATTTTTACGAAGAGTGCATCACCCACTACGAGAATCCTGAAGCTGCCATCGCCGTCGTCCACTCCCTGCCCAGGATCAACAAAATGGTGCTTTGCTACCTCATCCGTTTCCTCCAGGTAAGGTAGCTTCAGAGTCCACCTTATGGTGGTGTCTGTGGAGATTGTCGTTCATCCAGGTCATGGTTGTCACAAAGGTGCTTTTTTCAAGAGGCAACTGGACTTTCTTTGTTTTTCCTTGAAGACGTTTCTCTTCTCACCCAAGAATCTTTTTCGGCAGTTCCAAGAAGGTTCCACATCCATTTGCACTATTCAGATGTCCCTATAGGGACAGATAAATCTGCAAGTGGCCTCAATGTTTCTCAGAGATCAAAAGCATGCCTTCTCCATCCCTAGGGGAAGGAGGATGGTCCAGCTTTCGCCACCAACACAATTGTGTTAGGCTGGGACATATGAAATCCTCCAAGAAGGATGAAGTATGCCTTGAGAACTCCAAAGGTGGACATAGAACATAGAATAATAGGACTATTTGGACTATTATAGTTGGAGGTCTTAAAGTCCAACCCTCTGGCTGGAGACCCTATATCCGTGATGGTGAACCTATGGCACACGTGTCACAGGCAGCATGCAGAGCCATTTGTGCCTGCATGCGAACAGCAGGCAAACTTACGTCACTGTGCATGTGTACACCTCACAGCTGATATTCAGATGGTTTGAGGCCTTTTTCAGCCTCCCAGAGGCTTGAGGAAGGCTACTGCAGGCTTTGTAGGCCGAAAACTAGGCCCATTTCATCACTTCCTGTTTTTCCCAAAATGCCGGAAGTGACGAAATGGGCCTAGTTTTCGGCATGCAAAGCCTTCAGAAGCCTTCATCAAGCCTCTGGGAGGCCAAAAAAGGCCTCAAACCAGCCAAAATCAACTGTTCTGTTTACTTTACTTTACTTTATTGTTATTGCACCTCGTACAACAAAATCAAACACCATCTTCAGTGCACATCATGACCATGTCCATGAAAATAAGCACAAACACACCCCGGCGGTAGGGGGGTGGAGGGGGATTGTGTGCGCATGCATAGGGGGCATGGGGGGGACATGCATTGCCTTCTGGGTGCTGGTATGCAAGCGCGAGCACGCTAGCAGATGCACAGTTTTTGGCACAGGAGCCCAAAAAGGTTAGCCACCACTATCCTATACCATTCCGGACAAATGGCTGTCAAGTCTCTTCTTAAAAACTTGTGATGGAGCACCCACAACTTCCAAAAGCAAGTCATTCCATTGATTGATTGATTGATTTTCACTGTCAGGAATTTTTTCCTTAGTTCTAGGTCTCCACACTCCCTGTTCCTTAGAGTAGGAAGACCCTGAAATAGTTTTTCTCTCCTGCAATATGTGGGCATGTTCATCTATTGGATTTTGGATGCATTCTGCAAATTAGCCCATTTAGGGTACTTTGGTTCAAAAAGGGTCTAGGACGACTAGCTACAGTCTCGTCGCTGGACAATTCAATGTGGGATTAGTTCCTTTTTTATTCACCAAAGCATTATAAAAGCTGGTAGTCATAGGAATGATTTCCTTTGATGCAAGAGGCAAAATAATTTTGATGAAAACGTGGTCAACCAAATAAAGGAAACTAAGTGATTCCCACAGCGCTCACAGTAAGTTGCCCTTCAGTGAGTTGGTTGTGGTGAGTTGACCATGGCAAATTGTTCCATTCTGTTTCAAAAATATTTGCCTCAATGATGTGTTGTTTTGTCCAATCTCCAAAGTTTACAGACATGAGAATGTCAGGGAATTGCATAGCAGGTGTCCAAATAATGTCAGAGATGCTGCCGTGATGTGTAGTTTCATATAAATGAATATATTTTACAACTATATAGCAAACTAGATAGTCAGACAAACAGGAGCACCATGAGGTAAATCTTAGAGTACAAAACAGCGACAGAAGAAAAAGGCGGGAAAAAAGGGAAATGCCCCCTCCACACCCCTAGCAACCAATCACAGTGCAGATTGCCTCATGCAGGAGCAAACATTCTCCAACCAGTCAACCACAACTGTGTGTTTTGGCTCACTGCACAACCCCACTGCTCCCGCCACTAAATTTATACTAAGAGAAAGTTTTAGTAGTATATTAGATAATCTCCAATAAATTGAGCAATCTTTTCAGAGATATTTCCTCAATGCCTGGATTCTTAACGTCCTTCCTTCCCTGACAAAAAAATTGAGAAATTTATGTTCAGAAATGTATTTGCCTTGAAAACAACTTACACTGAACTGTGTAGTGCAGTCACACGTTGGCACAAATGTTTTATTATGTTTTACATTATGTCATAAACTGTTCCATGATGTCATAAAATGTTTCATAAATGTTGCCAAATTTTAATACCTCGGGAGTTATGGGATCTGGATTTGGGGTGCGTCCTATACATTAGTCCATTTGAGGTACCCTAGTTCAAAAAATATATATGTTTTTTGTTTTTATTATTTTTTTCCAAGCGTGTTTTTGATAAGAGATATAATTAGGAACATGATTATGAGTGCATTATGGGTATGGATGAAAGAGGATATTAGGACAGGGATGGTAGACGTGTTGATGTGCTTATGCACGCCCCCTACAGACCTCTTAAGAATGGGGTGAGGTCAACAGTAGACAATCTAAGGTTAAAGTTTGGGGGGGTTGGGGAAGACACCACAGAGTCCGATAGTGTATTCCAGGCATAACAACTCTGTTGCTGAAGTCGTATTTTCGGTAATCGAGTTTGGAGTGGTTTACCTCAAGTTTGTATCTATTTTGTGCTCATGTATTGTTGTGGTTGAAGCTGAAGTAGACGGGTAGGACGTCGTAGCAGATAATTTTATTTATCTGTGAGACTGAAGGTGGCATAGTTCTTGCATAGTTAAAGTGACGTAGTTATTACCCTACGGTCTGCTGTTTGTCCAGGGTTATGAGAATGAGACTTTTAATACAGGGAGTCCTTTGAGTTACAACAGTTCGTTTAGTGACCGTTCGAGGTTGCAACGGCACTGAAAAAGTGACTTATGCCCCCTTTTCACACTTACAACCGTTGCACCTTTCCCATGGTCACGTGATTTACATTTGGGTACTTGACAGCTGGTTCATATTTAGAATAGAATAACAGAGTTAGAAGGGACCTTGAAGGTCCTCTAGTCCAACCCCCTGCTGAGGCAGGAAACCCTAACATTGTGATGGCGAACCTATGGCACGCGTGCCACAGGCGGCACACAGAGCTATTTGTGCCTGCACACGAGCAACAGGCAAACTTACCTCACTGCACATGTGCGTGCATCACAGCTGATTTTCAGCCAGTTTGAGGCCTTTTTCGGCCTCCCAGAGGCTTGAGGAAGACTTCTGCAGTCTTTGCAGGCTGAAAACTAGGCCCGTTTCATCACTTCCTGCTTTCTTGAAAATACCAGAAGTGACAAAATGGGCCTAGTTTTCAGTCTGCAAAACCTGCAGAAGCCTGCTTCAAGCCTCTGGGAGGCTGAAAAAGGTCTCAAACCAGCCAAAATCAGCTATGAAGCGCAGTGCAGGTAACGGGGTGGTGGGGGTGGGTGGGAATTGCACGTGCATGCGTAGGGGACGTGGGGGGACATGTATTGCCTTCTGGGTGCTGGCATGCGACTGCGAGCATGCTGGCACGCGCACAGTTTTTGGCACTGGAGCCCAAAAAGGTTAGCCCCCATTGCCCTAACCACTTCAGACAAATGGTTATCCAATCCAATTTATGACGGGTCACGTGATCACCTTTTGCGATCTTCTGACAAGCAAAGTCAAGGGGAAGCCAGGTTCAGTTAACAACCGTGTGACTCAATTTAACAACTGCAGGGATTCACTAAACAAATGTGGTCCCTATGTTAAGGACTACCTGTCGTATATAGATTTGCCTCAGTTGTGGATTGTGACCCCACACAGTAACACCTCTTCCCTTCTTCTCACTCCTCACAGGTGTTCGTGCAGCCGGGGAATGTGGCCATCACCAAGATGGATGTCAACAACCTCGCCATGGTGATGGCCCCCAACTGTCTGCGCTGCCAGTCAGATGACCCACGGATTATTTTTGAAAACACCCGCAAGGAAATGTCCTTCATCCGGGTGCTCATCCAGCACCTGGACACAGTCTTCATGGAGGGAGTGCTATAGCCCCTGTGCTGACAGGACCGGACTGTAGTTGGACAACTGTCACCTGAATCTTCTCCCGTATCCCGACGTCAGCCAGTGAGAACCGTTTTTTGATGCAGCAGGAGATGGCAACCTTGTGAAGCACTCGGAGAGAAAGCTTGTGGGCCACACTGACTTTGCCATCTTGGCTATGCACACTTGGACATCTGAAGTTGCCCAGGAAACTTCCCTAGGCACCTTCGCGGTGGACAAAATGAGACTGCCTCTTAGCGGTCCCATGGTGGACAGCCTCCCGGCCAGGAACTTCCATCAGGAGCGTCTACATAAATGGACAATCTGACAGCATCCGGGAGGACTGTGAACCAAGGTAGAGAGGCCAGGAGGCCTGTCTACCCTCCCCAAAATTAAACCTGTCTTGTGGCAATGGGGGGGGGGCACAAGTACCGGGTACGGGCAGCTGAGGGAACGTTCAAATGGGTCGAGGCAGGGCGAATATCCAAGATGGTAGCTTAATCCTTTTCAGATGAGCCAGAGGGGGTGGGAGGGAACGAAAGGTGGTAGGACGCAGATCACAAAGATTGGAGTTGCAGGGCAAGTGAACAGGCCTCCCAGGAGGAGAGGGGGTTGCCATCAGATTGACCAATTGTGAACTCTAGGGGGGGGGGTGGCACCTCTGGAAGCCATGGACCAGCTGTGGGTGAGGCTCAAACACCTGCAGGCGTTTTTAAGATTTGGGGAAGACCCCTTTCCTTTTTTCTCCCTTGTTGCAGCACAGTCACTGCCAAAGGGGGCCAAGCCATGCAGCCCCCCCTCCCCATCTCAACATCTCAGCCCCCCCCCAAAAAAAATCCTGGTTCTGCCACCCTTGAAAACAGGAGGGGAAATAATGAAGAAGGAGTTTCGTTCTGGTGACTCGTTTTTCTTGTCGGGCAGAGTTTTATACACTCTGATACAGAACTGGAGCACTTTCTTGACCTCTCCTTTAAGTGAAAGGGTGTGTGTGTATGTGTGGAAAGGTTATCAGGCCCTCCTTGACCCTCGCAACGCCTCAGTTGAGTGGGGGTGACAAGTGGGGTGCCCCGATCCTGGAGTTGTCCATTCTCGCCCAACCTCATCTCAACTTCCCTTCCTGCACTCAGTGCTTTGGTGTTAGAGGAGGTGGGTCTTATACTTGGGTTCCAGGAAGACCCTTTCCACAACCAATTCCTTACGGCACCTTAAGTGATAGACTTTGGCTGGATCTGGGGCATTCTCCACCAGGTTTCCAGAATTTTTTTCTTCTTCTTCTCCCGGAAGGAAGGAGCGAAATTCTCCTCCATAGGCCAGAAATGGGAGAAGGCCAGCAGTAATGGTGAAAATAAACATTCCCATAAAGTATCCTCTGTCCTGAATGCTTGTACCCGGGTACCTTGGGACAAAAAAATGACATTTAGAGGTAGGAGTTATGAGGTGGAAAGCAACAGCTGTGGAGATGCTTAGGCAATGTTTGAGAATGTTTAACATGCTCTTCAAACATGGGCGATAGTTACGGCTCTCTGCCCAACCTATTTCAAAAGGAGTGACCCTCAGCCTTCCATGTTTATTTCTCAACATCCACTGTTGAAATCTGATTTCTTTTCGAGAAGCAAAGCCAAACTCTCAGTTTACCTGAGAAAGGGGGAAAAAAATCAGAAAGTGCAACAAGTTGACCTTTGCTTCTCCCATCCATCCCTTCACAATGTTTGGGAGATGTCTCTGGACCTGTAGGAACATATCTTCTATCTTCTCCTGGGTCTGGGAATGGACAATCTTATCTTGTGTCTGGGCGCATATGTACAGAGAACAAGAAAATGATAGGGCTCATCTTAGAGAAACTAAGTGGTTCTGGATGGGACAGTTGATGGAGAACATCTTGGACTCTTAACCATGATTCTGGCCTACAGGAACAGAGAGTTCTGACACAGCAGAGCTTCTGTCCCACTGCCTGTCTCTTGCCCTCTTGCCCTCTTGCCTTCCTGCTTCCTACAACATATCAGACCTATATCGGCTCTAAGGCCTTCTCTCTCCACTTGACCAAAAGCCAGGATGGTGGCCTTGAAGTTCTGTAGAATTGGATGAGCTGTTGTAGTGAGGGCCTCCCACCAAGGCAAGTCCACTTCTTGGATGCGGTCGGCCATGGTGGGGCTACCTCAACTCTGCCATGCTACACAGGACTCACGTGCTGTGGTTCCTAGCATCTTTCACTGCTTTTAGAGAAGGATGCAAGAATGCTCCTAGGGGTTTGTTGGCTACTTTTGACCAACTGAAGGAGAGAGTCCCACCATTTACCCCTTGGGTGCTAAGCAGTTCCTGGAGGAGCTTGTGGTTTCCAGAGAAAGTGCCTTTTATTCCAACAGACCAGGGTCCTCCGACCTGCAGCTTCCTTCTTTAAAAAAAAAGAACATCTCACCACTCCAACTCTCTTGCCTTGAGATTATTCCAGGCGCAGGGCGTTTACTTCTAAATCACGTCCTGGTGTAGGATAAAGCATGGAGGAGCTATGTAGCTGGGCAACTCAAAGCCACCTGCCACCTTGTTCATCATTTAGGTTGGTTCTCAGTTCCCTTAATCCAGCCAGCAAACTCAGGAGGTGGAGAGAGAACAAACGTGGCAGAAGTCAACTCCCGGAAGCATTGGGACTTTTCCCACTTGGGATCAGCCCAGAAAGAGGTCAAGCCAGTTGGCCGGATTGCAAGATTTGGCGTGAGGTCAGCCTTTGCCGTCAACATTGGGGGGGAGAGGGGGCTCCTCCACTCCAATAAACTGGAGTCCAAATGGATCTCCAAAGAGGAAAACCAGGGCCACCAGTCTTCCAGCCTGGATCGTACCTCAAAAAAAAGAGTCCCACCAACTCCTTCCGTTCTGAAAGCCCTTTCCCAGCCTAGCAACTCAAGTTCATCACTGACCTTTTTCAAGGGGGGGGGGGGAAATCCGTGCTTTGTTTGCACTTGTGAACAGTTGATGAAAAACAGCAACAGCGCAGAAAAAGAGAAAAGACCAAAACCTCCAAGCCGGGTCTGCAAAAGCCCTTGGCCCCTCTTTTTCCGATGGTCATCGATTTTGCACAATCAGCTTAGAAAGTTCTCTAGCCAACATGCCTTTTTTTGGTTTTTGGTTTTTGTAAATGGGAAGGAAACTTTCCTCATTTTACAGCTGTCTTGGGAATCTGAATGGGGCATTTTTGGGGGGTAGTTTGATCGGTCAAGAAAGAATGATGGTGGACCAACCGCCTGTTGTGTCAGGGTCTGGCTATGAATTTGGGGGAATTTTCAGGGTAGACACAGGTCAATTGGAAGCAGGTGAATGGAGAATAACCTCGTCTTAACAACAGGCACACAATTCCCGTCCTTGAGAGAATTTATTATATAGAGCAGTGTTTCTCAATGTTGGCCGCTTTAAGATAAGTGGACTTCAACTCTAGTCTAACCCATTTTCAAGTGGCCAAGATTGGGAAACACCGATAATAGAGATTTATTTTTTTTTCCCCAATCTGGTATCCACCTCCAGCAGCATTAGGACTGCAATTCCCAGCATCCTGGCTGGAGAGGATGGGAATTGCAGTCCTAATCCAACTGCATTGTGGGGGAGGGGAGAGATAGGGGTTCAATCATGGGAACGTGGTTGCAAAGCTCTCGCGGAAAACCGATGCGATCCATTGGCTATCCACAGAACGGAGTTCCGAGTTGTAAATATCATTCATGCCAACTTTTTTTTTGGATTCGTGCGTGAGAAGAATGCTCTTTTTTGTTATTTATTCAGTTGTTGCTTTCCAGCGTTTTGCCTCCCCCACCCCCCTTCAGAAATATATTTATTCCTGCTCTTGGGAATGAAGCTTTCCAATGACGATTAAAGGGTTACACACAGAGTCTTGTCTCCTAAGAGGTCTGGTCATCTTTCTGAGAAAAAAATAATGCATTGGTGGGTGAGATTACATACGCACACCATTTTCAGCTCATTAACAGAATAACAAGAATTGGAAGGGGCCTTAGAGGTCTTCTAGTCCATGTATGTTCCTTGCAGACAGCTGCTCATTTGCATCCTTCTAGAGCAGGGGTCGCCAACCTCTCAGACCTCAGGGACCACCAAACTCATCATTTTAAATCCCGCAGACCAGAGTCCCCCTGGGAAAATCCCCCCAAAAAGTCTTCAGGAAAATTCCCCACCCTGTTCTACTGATTGTTCGTTCTTTATTTGGGATCACAGGATACCGTCTCCAGCTCCGTTCTCGAGAGAGAGAGAGAGAGAGAGAGAGAGAGAGAGAGAGAGAGACTTTTGGCTTCATGCAAGGAAAGCAGCAGAAGTATCAGAAGTCTTTCTTTCTCTCCCCCAAACTCCACCAGAAAGGAGTCTTTGTGGGATTTGTCGCACATGTAGACTCTTGGAGCAGAAGGCCTTGCAGGGTCCCAAAGACTCATTTTTGGTGGAGTTTGGGGGAGAGAAAGACTTTCACTGCTTTTCTTGTTTGCAGCCAAAAGCAGAAAAAGAAGGAAGCAGAAAGAAGCAGACCGGTGGCCAGGCCAGGTGCGTGAGCACGTGGGGTGAGTCCTCCCCTCTGCCTTTTCCCCTCTCCCCTCACTACCTCATGTTGTTTGCAATGCAAGTGATGCAAGCCTTGTGTTCCCATGGGCCACGTGGGTGGCACAGCCTTGTGTTCCCACGCAGCCTGGATTAATTGCTTTGACCGTGACATTTCTCTGTGGACCACCAAAATTTTCTCATGGACCATCAGTGGTCCCCAGCCCACTGTTTGGCGACCACTGTTCTAGTCCAACGCATTCAAGCAGTGGACCTTATACCAGCATGGTTGGCTGGGGAATTCTGGGAGTTGATGTCTTCAAGTTTTAAAGTTCTCAAGTTTGGACACCCCTGTCCAGTACCATTCTGGACAAATGGTTGTCCAATTTCTTCTTGAAAACCTCCAGTGATGGAGCACCTACAACTTTTGGTGGCAAGCTGTTCCACTGGCTAGTTCTCACTGTCAGGAAATTTCTCCTTAGTTTTCAGTTGGATCTCTCCGTGCTTAATTTCCACCAGTGACTTCTTGTTCTGCCTTCTGGTATTTTGGAAAACAGGTTGACCCTCTCTTCTTTGTGGCAGCCCCTCAAATATTGGAACATTGCTATCATGTCTCCCCTAGTCTAGACCAGCGGTCGCCTACTGGTGGGCCGCGGCCCACTGGTGGGCCATGAGAAAATTTTGGTGGGCCTCAGAGAAATCTTACTCCCAGAGCAACCCCCCCCAAAGCAATTAATCCAGGCAGCACAGAAACAAAGCTGCGCCGCCCACATGGCCCACATTAACTGTCCACGCCCACTCTTTACCTGGCAAGCTTGCCTGCTAAATTGCTATTTTCCCAACCATCAGCTGTTTGCTGTGCCAGGAGATTTAGATTAGCTAGGAAGCAGGAAATGGTTGGATTTCTTGCTTTCTAGCTAGTCTTTAGATTTTCGGCTCTGCTTTTAAGCACAGCTGAACCTCCCTTAGGACTGAAGCTTCCATTATTCAGTTCAGACTCACAGCAAGCAAATTTGAGAGACTGAGCTAGCCGATGGCAGATAGTTCACTGAATGATTCTGTGAACAACTCAATCTGCCTGCCTGCCTTGCCTGATTTTGGGTAAAAGTTTTGCTCTCTTTTTAATAAAAAAATCGATTTACAGACATGGTGTGTTAAGTTAATTTTATGAGTTTGCTTGCAAGCAAATTTTATGTGACAGACTGAGCTAGCCGATAACAGAGAGATAGATTTCTGAATGAATCTGTGATTCTGTGAGCAACTCAATCCGCCTGCCCGGTTTGCCTCATTTTGGGTAAAAGTTCTTTTTTTATTAAAAAAAAATCAATATATAAATATGATATTTACATACAAGCCCAGCCAGTCACATGACCACCAAGCCACGCCCACAAATTAGGCCACGCCCATATAACCGGTTAGTGGTCCCTGGGATTTAAAATTATGAGTCTGGTGGTCCCTGAGGTCCAAAAGGTTGGCAACCCCTGGTCTAGACATAGAAGAAGAAGAAATTTATTATCATTGTACAAGTACAACGAAACTGTGGATACACCCCAGCAACTGTTCGCAATACAATAAAATCAAAGCACTTAAAAATGAAGATAAGAAAAATAGAGTTCCCACATCTCCATTTGCAATTAGAGAGTACAATATCTACGAATATACACAAAATATACATCCAATATTGACTGTGTACCCAAAAGATCTAATATTTAAATGCAAAGCTGTGCAGGACTTTTCTTTTAAAGACCCTGCAATCCCTTGCTTCAAAGTGGGATCAGGGCAACTGATTGGAACTGAGCATTTATTGGCCAGATGCTCTTTCCGATGCCTATGTGGAGTTCACAGCAGACAATACCTTGCTGGACACGCAGAGAGAAATTTCTTCTGCTACCTTGGATCTGGTGCACTGATTATCAGGAAATTTCTCCTTAGTTCTAGGAGAACTTTGATGCCTAAATTTAGCATTGTTTCCTAATTGTTATTCCTTATTCCTTATTCATTGTTTCCTAAAATCCAATTTTTTGGGGGGGGGGGGGGGAA
>BHFT01039881.1:0-16393 GCA_004320025.1 Laticauda laticaudata | reverse complement strand
CCCCCCCCCCCCCCAGATCCCAAGTCAAATGAGCGGTCAGAAATTCAACTTGAACCTTATGAAAACTCAAACTTCCAGAAGAGCAGAACAGAGGTGGATGGGACCTTGGAGGTCTTCTAGTCCAACCCTCTGCTCAGGCAGGAAGACTTGTAACATTTCACACAAAAGGTTGTCTGATCTCTTCCTAAAAACTTTCAGTATTGGAGCATTTACAACTTCTGGAGGGAAGATGTTCCACTGATTGTCTCCACTGTCAGGAAATTTCTCCTTAGTTCTAGGTTGCTTCTCTCCTTGATGAGTTTCTACCCATTGCTTCTCGTCCTGCCTTCTAGCGCTGTGGAGAATAGCCTGACCTCTTCTTCTTTATGGCAAACCTTTAGATACTGAAACACAATCATGTCACTTCTACTCCTTTTCATTAGACATCCCCAAGTCCAGCAACTGTTCTTTGTTATGTTTTAGCCTCCACTCCCTGAAATCCTCTTGAGTTGCTCTTCTCTGCACTCTTGCTAGAGTCTCAACATCCTTTTTTACATCGTGGCAACCAAAACTGGATGCAGGATTCTAGCTGTGGTCTTCCCAAGGCTTTAAAAAGTGACACTAATACTTCTTGTGATTTTGAGACTTCCACTGATGGAGCATCCATAACTTCTGGAGAAAAAGTTATTCCTTTGGTGAATTGTTCTCAATGTCAGGACATTTCTATTTAGTTCTAGGTTGCTTCTCTCCTTGATGAGTTTCCATCCGTTGTTTCTTGTTGTGCTTTCAACTGGAAAGGGCCCCCATTCAACTGGACCAGGGATGTTAAACTCAAGGCCCATGGCTGGATGCAGCCCATGATGAGCCATCCTGGTCTACCTTGCATGAAGAGGGAAGAGTGGACAGCGTGGCTTCGACCCGGTCTACTCAATGCGAAGAGGAAACATGCCAGCAGTTTGGGGAGCAGCGTGAAACTGGCCACACCCACCCAGTTGGCCACACCTACCATCGGCCACGCCCAGCCAGCCCCCGACGGTCAGCCACAGACCTGATGCAGCACTCAATTAAATTGAGTTTGACATGGTGGTCCTAGCAACACTTTTTCAAGAGGCAACTGGACTTTCTGGTTTTTCTTTGAAGAGGTTTCGCTTCCCATTCAAGAAGCTTCTTCAGCTCTGACTGGATAGTGGGGAACGGAAGGATTGATACTCCTTGCAGACAGCTGGTCATTTGCATCCTTTTCTGAGGGTTGTTGAGGCCACTTGGAGATTTTCCTGTGTTCTCAGGGTCTCCTGATTTGAAAAAGGGGTCAAAGAGGCCAGCTATGTCCAAATTGAACAGCCCTCTCTCAGTAGAGCGGGAGGGAAACAACATCATGTATCTCCAGTCTACAACACAGTTCTTCCAGCAGTTCCAAGAAGGCTCCACACCCATTTGCACCACTCAGGTGACCTTGAAGACACAGATAAACTTCCAAGTGGCCTCAAGGACTTTCTAAAAGGATGCAAATGACTAGCTGCCTGCAACCAATATAAATCCTTCCATTCCCCATTATCTAGTCAAGAGCTGAAGCAGCTTTTCACATGAGAAGTGAAAAGAGAAACCAGAAAGTCCAGTTGCCCCTTGAAAAAAGCACCTTTGAGTTCCTACTTCAGATATTCTCCCAGACTTTTTAGCATCTGTCTCCCCACTGGGAGATGCACCCCCCCCCTTTTTCCACAATGTGCTGAAGACAGCTGCACTATTCTTCCCAAGGTCAGGCCACTCCACACCATCTTGACAAGCTGGGCCTTGGTGGACCCCATCCATTTCTCCACAAGTTCAAGCCAGTGCAGAGGGCCTCTCCCAAATTCTTTTGTCTTGATGATACTGGCAAGATTTGAACTCCCACTCCACCCCTTCGAGGCTCGGTTTCAAAGTTCATCCATCCTAACTTCCAACGATGCCCAGTCCGATGCCTCCAGAAAAATATCCACCAATCAGGCAATGGATGGCCACAGGGAGGTCTCCAGTATCTGTTCTTAAAAGAGGCAGACTGTCAGCCTGGGAAGCCATATTAGCAACGGACGCTTCCACGCTGCCACATTCTTGAGCCTGGGAAAATGGAAGGGGGGAATTTTTGGGGGTGTATGTGGTGAGACATAATAGAATTCTTTTCCTAAGTCAAGGTCATGTTGTTTCTACACCTGGTTGAGAGGACGTCTCAAGTTGGGACAGAGAGTGATTGGGGCAGGTGATGCCATTTGAGGTACAGGGGGTGGATTTGTAATTTTTTACTTATTACAAGGAACTTTCAGATTCGGGATTTCCCATATGTGCCAGTTTACTCCTCTAATAAAAGAAGTTTGGAGATGTTTGTCTTGGAGTTATTTGTTGGAGTGGAAGAATTTCTGGAACGCTGACACAGGCATCCTATCATCACAGAGGTTCATCTTAAGTCATCAGGAAGTTTAGTGGCGCAGAATTAATTTTTCTCCTAAGGCACATTTCCCACCACACACCACCCCACTCTCCCTAGAAGCAAGGTGAGACAATTCTGGTCCACCTTCCCAAAACGAGTCTCTTCTGAAGAGGTCCCAAAAAAATCTGCATGATGGACAACCATTTCCTCTTCTCCAGTCCAGGGACGATGGATCTGGTGGGCAGGCTCAGTGGGCCAGTGTGTTATCCCCCATGGCGAAGGGGTGGGTCATGGAGCTGCAGCTTTTGCTGCGTTTGCTCTTCCATCCCCAGGCGAGAAGACCCCCACCAGCTTTGCTCGGCAGTGGGGTCTTGCGGTTGTTCTCTTTGTTGCTTTTCGGCACAGCGCCTGCTCCTCCCGAGCTCATGACTGTCATCTTCTTGTCCACCTTCTGGAGAAAACAGAAGACCAGATGATCAAAAAGTGGATGTAATAAGGAAAATGCTACAATGTGCAGAAATGAGGGGCATGGCACAAAGGCAATGCAGTCAGATAATCAATAAGAATCCCTTTAAGAGCTCCAACTTTGCCCCCAATGTCCAGACCTTCTGGGCTTCAGAAAAACTCCCAGGAACAGCCTTTGGCTGCAGAGAATCAAATCCAAAACATGGTCAATACACACTGTAACTTTAAGTCCAATCAAGTCAAACTGAAGTAATTAGTTTGGCAGGGCAGGAGCAAGAATTTCAGACTTGAAGGCATGGCAAAACTCACACAGTTGGAAAGATGCCAGGAACACAGATAAGCAAAGACAACACAGGAAAAAGGTATGTTTGCTCCGAGCAGCTGCTGCACTCAGCATTCAGTTGTTCTTTTAAACTTTCATTCCCAGGTGTGGCTAATGAAGGTAATCATGGCCCTTTCCTCCCCCATAAGCCACGCAACCCACTTTGCTCTCTTCTCCGTTCCTCCCTGCGTGCCTTAGGATGAAGAGGGGTGCACTTGGGTCTTCCTCTGAACTTCCTCTCCCTTTTTCTACCTCTTCCCTGCTCTGCCCAGATGGACTTTGCCCTTCCCCAGTTTCCTCCACAGCCAATGGAGCTACACTCTCACTCCCTGTCAGCTGTTCGTCTTCCTCCTCGGATTCAGACTCTAACAGGGGCATGACACTTGCAATTGAAGAAAAGGAACAAACTGAATATTATCATATATGGAATTATTTTATCAATGGCTAGAGAAAAAAATATGAAAGCTAGAAATAATTATTAGACCAATGAAATACAGAAAATAAGTTAACAGAATTGAATCCATAAAGAAGAGAAATGTGATAGTAATAGAAATAATTTGTATACTAATACGATAAAAATATGACAAGAATAGAGAATTAAAATAAATGAATGAATAATTCATTTATATAGTAATTCATTAAAATAATGAATATGGTTGTAAAATTTAATTGTTATGGCACAAGACATTTGTAACCAGAAGATGCACCGTTATATGAAAGAGGAATTGAATGTATTTTTAAATACATTTTAAAAAATATTAAAAAAAAATAAAATAGTGTCAATTCTGAAGGCATCATGAAATAATGAGAATGTCAGGATTACAGGAACTGCCCTAATTAAATCATGATTAAATCATGATTCTCAAGCCAAACTTCAAAAAACTTCGAAGGATTTATTAGAGGCGACATGCTGGCACTGCTCTGTAATTTACAGTCCCCTGTGACCCTGTTTCCCCCTCTCCCCCTTGGGTGTCTCATAAATCAGATTCTCCCATTGAGCATGTTCACAAGCTGGGTGTAATCAATCATATTCACCAATTATGGGCTGGGTGTCATCATTCATGTTCTCCAATTAAATATATTCGCAGGCAAAAGCTCTGGTATTTTAGTTACAATCTTTTAAAGGTAAGAATTGGAATGTACTTTTGCTTTCAACTGCTGCCTGCTCTTCCAGATTTCCTTCCCCCCCCCCCTTTTTTTTATAGCAACTACTAAAACAGGCATAGGAATATTTTTTGAGCTGACAAAGAATCTTAGATACCAGACTGTACAAGGGGAGATTGCAATACCTCGTACAATAGAAAGGGTAACTTCTCCGAAGCTACATGGGTAAAGAGCTGGGATGTAAAGGCAGACAAGGTTGATTACACAGTTCCACGAAGAAATATCCTCAAAAACCAAAGGGACCTCCGGGGGAGGAGGAAGAGGTGGTTAATTTAAACACTGATTAACCTCTAATGTTAATTGTCAGTTTTTCTTTCTTTTTTTTAATTTATGGGAAATTAAGTTTAATAAGTTCTGAATTATTATTTTAGCAATGAAAGTGGAATCGATCACCCAGGAAGGTGGTTGGATCCAGATTTACAAGAAGAGGTCAAAGGGGAAGGGAGTAATAAAAACAGCATTTTTGTAACCATTGTTTTTTGTCATTTTTATAAAAGCTTTTGAACCTGCAGAATTCTTGGTTATTATTATTTTATTTTTATTTATTTATTTTCAAAATTACGTATCTTTATTTACATTGTTAACAATATTGTGTCATCAATAATACATATATTTACATTTATTTTTACACATTAATCCTTATTCCTACGTTCTGTCCACTTATACCATTTATACCATATACTGCATAATATTCTGATTCCTCCTTGCCTTTTAGTTCTATTGTAAGTTTGTTCATCTTGGCACATTCTAACATTTTTTGTATAGGAGCTCATTGTCAGTTAAGGGGGTCTGACTGTCAACCCTGAAGTGAACCTGGCTGAGGCCATCTTGGAGGCTTCAGGGTTGCCACAAGGAAGAAGGAGAGACAGGGAGGAGGGAAATAGCTTGTCATGCCCCTGTTGGAGACTGACTCTGAGGGAGAGGAGGAACAACCAACAGGGAGTGAAAGTGTGGCTCCGGAGGTTGTGGAGGAGGCTGAGGAAGGGCAGAGGCCAGCTGGGTAGTCAGAGGAAGACCTAGGCCCATCCCTTCTCCATCCTAGGGCACGCAGGGAAGACAGGATAAGAGAGAGATGGGAATGGCGTGATCTACGGGGAGGAAAGGGCCTTGATCATCTTCACGGGCTGCAGCTGTGAGGACTGGTTAAAAGGATGGACATGCGTATGGGCCAGTGCTGGAAACAAAGCATGGAAATATCTCTAGTCTGTCGTTCCTCTCTGAGTTTGGCGTCCTTCCCACTGTGTGTTTCGATATCTGTGGACATCTTCAAGCCCTTATCTTGCCTGGTTCCCTTAATTGCTTCAGTGTGGTTTGTGTTGTTTTTACTCTTTATAATTTATAGGCATTTTTAGTTTAAACGGCATTTCCTCCTTTTCGTAACTGCTTGTGGGGGAGTTTTTTGTCTCCAGTCAAGGATATTTGGAACTTTGAAGCAAAGTGAAGGAATAAAAGGGGCTTCACCTGTTTTCGTGACTGTGTTTATTTTGTATCCCACCCTGGGTCATCACATAGCTGGGGTTTTATAGTCCAAACCAAAAGTTTTCCTGTGGGAATCAAGGACATTCAAACAGATGGCAGGGGAGAGGAGGAGCAAAGTAACAAAGCAACTGGCCAGCACCTCAATTGGACAATGTGACTAATGACTCGGGGGAAAGAGCAACGTTCACTTTTTAATCAGGTGAAAACCGCAGGAACTTTCAGAGTTGGTTTTCATCAGCTGTGCCAATAGGGAGTATCCAAATAAATTGTTCCTTGAGGAATCTAGCAGCCTTGGAGTTCTGCTTTCAATGGGTACGTTACTTGGAACGCAGACTAATAGGTTATATCGGTAGTCCTCGACTTAACGTCCACAACGGAACCCCAAAATTTATGTGGCTACATGAGATGTTTGTTAAGTGAGTTTTGTCCCCCATTTTATGACCTTTCTTGCCGCTGTTGTTAAGGGAATTCCTGTAGTGGTTCAATTAGCGACCCGGTTGCAAAGTGAACCTGGCTTTTCCATCGACTTTGCTTATCAGATGGTCGTAAAAGGGAATCACAGGGATGCTGCAACTGTCATAACTATGAACTGGTTGCCAAGCATCCAAATTTTGATCATGTGACCACGGCGATGCTGCAACAGCTGTTAAGTATGAAAACCGGTCATAAGTCCGTTGTAACTAGAAGTTAATTCATAAAATATTTCTCTGGTCATTTTTAGAGTGGTCAATAGAAAGGGAGGGGGGAGCAGTGTGGCAGCTTGCAAACTGAAAGTGCATTCCATAAATGTTTTCAAAGATAGTTTCTAGGCGAACGAAGTTTCTGCCATGCAAAATTCTAACTGGAGAGTATGATTGATGACTCTGGGCTATGGAGGTGTCCCATTGGAAAATATGAATTATGATACATCCAGGGGGTGGGAGATAATCAGGGTCAAGGGTGACAATGAATGATGTACCTCAGAGTCAGCTCCACCCAGGCAGTGCCGGCATGTTTACTTCCAATAAATCCTTTTGAAATTTTGGAAGTTTGGCTCGAGACTCATGATTTAAATGGGGGGAACTGCTGGAATCCTGACACTAGATGTAAAAGGTTGCAAGCCCTCTCTTGGAGACCTCAAGGCCCCAGAATATTTGGGTTCCACCTTACCCCATCATCCACCACCCCTGCCCCCCATCCTCCTCACCTTACCTCGCTCTGTCCTTCTGAGGGTAGCAGAGTGATCACGCCCACTTTCACCCCCTCCTCTCCGGCCACCTTCAACAGCTGCACCACATCTGCATGTTTGGACCACCTGCAGTCTTGGCCATTGATGGAGACAATGTAGTCCCCTTCTTTCAAACCAGCTTCCTGCCGAGATAGAAACAGGCATAATTTGCTGGAGTTGGTTCAGATGGAAGGGGAGGGGTTGGGAAGAGTTGGAGAAAGAGACTAAAATATACGATGAACCGATACAGCAGGGGTGTCAAACTCAAGGCCGGGGGGGCTGCATTCACCCCCTGCAGTGCCCCCCGCGGGACCACCCTGGAAACAGAGAAAGACCAGCCTGCGGTACCGGAATGGAGTTCTGTTTTCGCTGGTAGAGGGTTGCAGGGGGCCATCCCAGCCAAAAATGGAGCTCGTGAAGACCACACATGCCTCCGAGCTCTGCTTTTGGTGGCGGAGGGATGCAGGAGGCCGTCCCAGCCAAAAATGGAGCTTGGCAGCTTGTTTTTGCTGGCAGGGAGTTTGGGCCACCACAGGTGCCCCTGACACGAGTGACATCATGTTGGCCACACCTTCCCTGACCCCCAAGGTCAAACACAACCCTGATGCGGCCCTCCATGAAATCGATTTGACATCCCTGGATTGCAGGAACTGGGCCTGGCTAGAGCAGAGAAGAGAAGGACCAGGGGAGACAGGATAGCAGTCTTCCAATATTTGAGGGGCTACATAGAGAGGAGGAGGGGTCAAGCTATTTTCCAAGGTACCTGAAGGCCAGACAAGGAATAACGGATGGAAACTGATCAAGGAGAGATTCGACCTGGAAATAAGGAGAGACTTTCAAAGAATGAGAACAATCAACCAATGGAACAGAAGTTGCCTTCAGAAGTTGTGGGAGCTTCATCCCTGGAGGCTTTTAAGGGGAGATAGGACTGCCGTTTGTTGGAAATGGTGTAGGGTCTCCTGCTTGGGTGGGGGGGTTGGACTAGAAGACCTCCAAGGTCCCTTCCAAACATTGTTTCATAGTTCTTTCAACCAGTGGAACTGCTTTCCACCAGAAGTTGTGGGAGCTCCATCACTGGAAGTTTTCAAGAAGAGACTGGACTGCCATTTTTCAGAAACGGTGTAGGGTCTCCTGCTTGGGCGGGGGTTGGACTAGATGACCTATAAGGACCTTTCCAACTCTGTAAATCTGTAATCCAAAAAGCCTTGGGGAGGTCAGCCAGGAAAGAGGGCTGTGAGATGAACATGACATAGGTGGGGGCACGGAAAATGAGGTGGGGTTGGAAACACACCACTGAAATAGCTTCCATCAAAACAAAACTTTTCCTGTTGTTTGCCGTCCAGCAGCTGGTCTTCGGCTGGACACACAGCATGACCTCTGGGTCATGGAGATCAGTTTACCTCTCATGGTTCGTGGCTGCTGATAGACTATCCTTCCCGGCCATTAATTTTGCATGCTCTCCCTTTGAAGTTCCACATGGTGGCCGAGGTCACTTCCCCGCCCCTTCTTTGTGATCAAGTCCTTGTTTTTGTGTCCAGGGATTCAGTTTCCATGTATCTGTTCTCCCAAGCCTCAAAAGTTCTTCAAGGAATGCTGAATGACCCCTTTTGTAGATGCACAGATACGGCTCTTTATTGGCTGAAAACCAACTTAAATGGCCAAGAACCAACTGGCCCTTTGATCAACTTTGTTGGGGGTTCTTGAGCTTCTACTGAAATTTCTCCCAGCATCAGATTTCCACCCTGACCCAAGACTAACCCTGTAGTTGCTGTTTTATTTTTGCTTGTGTGCTTTGACAGTCTGCATGAACTCTGGATGAGGGTGGATGAGAGGGAGAAAATGCTTGGGGGAAAGCGAAAGTAACTGCTATTGTCTCCCTGAGATGCTACTTCAAGGTCACCCGGCTGGGAGAAGGCAGCTGCATGCCAACTTGAAGTCAGCATTCTGAAAACATCTTGCTTGAACCTAATTGGTCATGGAAGGACCAGGGATGGGAGGCAATTAAGGAAGGAAAATAGCTTGCCCCCCTCCTCTTCTCTGTGGCAGCCCCTCAAATATTGGATGACTGCTGTCATGTCTCCCCTGGTTTCTCTTCACTAGACTAGCTGGACCCAGTTCCATGTGCCATGCATTACTGCAATGCAGTTGACTTCTAATAAAACTATACCTTTCTCAACAAATAGAGCCTAGGGCTAGCAGGTCAGATAGTCCCTCCAAACCACACTGGGAAGTCCTGTAAGTTTTGCAAAGCAACCTTGGATCCCACCTTGGCTGTTACAGAATAGGCATCTTACCGCTGCACACCCACCATCGATGATCCCAGCGACCAGAACTGGAGAATCGCCTCGCAGGGTGAATCCAAAGCCGTTTGCTCCGCGCACCAAGAGCACGGTCCGGATGGGATGCCACTTATTCTTGGCAGAGAAAATGGAGAGGGGTCCCTGAGAGAAAAAAAAACATGGGCCTGGAGTAAGGAGCCAGGTTGAAGTGGTTCATACATTATGCTGGTCAACAGAAGGTGAAAGGAATAGAAATTAAAATAAAGAAAGAAATGTAGCAGAATATATTACAGCATGAAGTAGAAAGTTACTCTATAGGCCCATGATGGTGAACCTATGGCAAACGTGCCACAGGTGGCATGCAGAGCCATTTGTGCAGGCATGTGAGCCCCAGGCAAACTTACCTGCACTATGCCTGCACGCACCTCCCAGCTGATTTTCAGCTTGTTTGAGGCCTTGAGGGAAGAGGATTGAGGGAAGCCTCTGCAGCCTTTGGAGGCTGAAAAACAGGCTTGTTTCATCACTTCTTGTATTTCTGGAAATACCAGAAGTGACAAAACGGTCCCATTTTTCTGCCTCCAAAGGCTGAAGAGGCTTCCCTTGAGCCTCTGGAAGGCCAAAAAAGGCCTCAAATGGGCCGAAAAACAGCTGGAAGGCACAGTGCAGGTAAGGGAGGGCGGGGTGTGTGTGATTGCGCATGCATGCACAGGGGGTGTGGGGCCCCCACACGCATTGCCTTCTGGGTGCTGGCATGCGAGCGTGCATGCGCAAGCGCAATTTTTGGCACAGGAGCCCAAAAAGGTTAGCCACCACTGCTATAGGCATTTGTTATCTTGCTGTTGAAAAACAAAGATTTCCTTAACCATAGTAAACTCATGCCTTCAATCAATTACATCCTTCTCCTATTAAGGCATATGGTTCTCCCATCTAAATCAATCTAAATCCATTTGTTTTCCTGGATTGACCCATCTCACCTGGGAACGTGAGGCCTCCCAAAGAAATCTACACATCTGAAGTGTGCTCCTCAAATGATCAATTAGGGAGACAATGGGAGAAAAGATAACAGAGCCAAAAGAATCTGTCTGTTGCAGGAAGATGTAAATCTCAGTTCGATCACATGACTGGAGTTATACAGTTTATTAGATTACATGACTAGAGATGTACAAAGTTATTAGAGAACTAAGAACAAGGACTTTTGCATGTATAAGAAGGACAGGACATCTTTCTGCATTTTGTAGAATTTTTCTCCCATGTCTCTTGTGATGTGCTTAAGAACTTCTTACCCAGAACTTTAACTTTGATCAAAAATAAAGCCTGCTTTTTTTGATTTGCAAGCCTCCATTTAAGTCTTCGTTTAGGTTCATTTTTGGCTTCAGGGTACTGCCAGACTTTACAGAGGGAATATTTGTAGCTCAGGGGTGAACTGTGGGGGTCCTTGATGCTCTCTGAACTTGGTTGATTTCTTGTAGACATGTCATGACCCAACTAGGGAACACCATCAGTGCTAGAAAATAGTGTGGTTTGTGGAGAGGAGGAGGACAGATGGAGTCAGTCCTTGGAATTCTCCGAGCTTGATTGCTTTCTTGCAGACATTTCATTGCCCAACTAGAGAATGTCATCAGTTTTAGAAGATAGTGGAGTCTGCAGCAGCGGGAGGAGGAGGAAGATGACAATGACAGCTATGAAGTCCTGGAATTCTCTAAGCTTGCTTGATTTCTTGCAAATGTTTTATTACTCAACTAGGGCACATCACCAGTGCTAGAAAGGAGGGAACATTCCTCTCTAGAGATTATTTATTAATTATTTTATTTATTTGAATTATATTGCCGCCTATTCACCCATGGTGACTCAAGGCTGCTTACACAATGTAAAATCATATTTAAAACAGAAAATAAAAATAAAAAAAATAAGAACTAACAAAAAGAATCAAATAAATTAGAAAAGTACACTAGAACAAAATTTGGAAAAATGAACAAAACAGAAACAACTCCCCCCCACCCCCACCCCAATGACAGCGGGTCACCCCAGCCATCTGATGGGTTCCATCCCTCTCTGGGTTCCCCAGGCCCGCTGGCAAAACCAGGTCTTCAGTGTCTTTCGGAATAGTATTAAGGAGGGGGCCATTCTAATCTCAGGGAGAATGATGTTCCAGAGAGATGGAGCCACCACAGAGAAGGCCCTTCTTCTAGGTCCCACCAGGCGTATCTCCCTCAGCGGTGGGATCCGCAGCATTCCCTGCCTCCTTGCTCTAATGGGTCAGGTAGAAATACCGGAAGTGCCGAAACGGGCCCATTTTTCAGCCTCCCGCGGCTGCAGAGGCTTCCTTCAACCCTCCAGGGGGGCGACAACAGTCTCAAACGGGCCAAAAGTCAGCTGGGAGGCACACGCATGCGCAGTGCAGGTAAGGGGGCAGGGCGGGGGTGTTGCGCGTGCATGCTCAGAGGGGGGAGGGCACATTGCATTGTGGGTGCTGTCATGTGCACGCAAGCATGCTATCGCACTGCACGTGCTTTTGGCACACCGCAACAAAAAGGTTCACCATCACCTATTTACGGTTTCGTTTGAAACGCTTCTGTGACAAAGCCGTCTCCATTTGATTGATTTCACTGACGAGAAAATGAAAGGGGGAAAAAAATCACACCTCCCCTTTGGTAGGTGGCGTAATAAAAAGGAAGAACATTCTGAATTGCTCCCCTTATCAAAGGGAAAAATAACAAAAGCAAATGCAAAAAAACAGAGAATTTGTCAAAGGGGCCTTGGAGGGGGTCTAGGACAACTCAGAGAGCCCCAAGGACCCCACAGTTCTCATCTTTCCCCTTCTCCTTATCCCTGCCCTCCTCCTCCTCCACTTCACAAGCCCCACTCTCTTCTAGAACTAATGAGGTTACTTAGTTGGGTAATGAGACGTCTGCAAGAAAACGGTCAAGCTCAGAGAGCAGCCAGGACCCCACAATTCTTCTGCTCTTCCTCCCAAACCCTACTCATTTCCAGAATTGATGATCCTATCTCCAAGGTCCCTCTCACAGTTCCTGTTCTGAAGCCAGGTTTCACCTAAGCTGTACTTGTACCTTTGGGGGGGGAGGGTTTCCTGCCCAGTTGTAAAACTTTGTTTTTCTCCACAGTACATTCCGTTTTGTTGGGTAGGGCCCATTGTTCCAAGCCTGTCAAGATCTTTTTGGATCCTGAGATTGTCTTCCAGGGTGTTGGCTGTTCCTTCCACTTTAGTGTCATCTGCAAATTTGATGAGTTCCCCTTCTATTCCCTCATCTAAGTCATTTATGAAGATATTAAAGAGATCTGGGCCTAAAACAGAACCTTGTGTACTCCAACACTTACTTCCCTCCATGTGGATGTGGTACCATTAAAGACTACTCATTGATTATGGTTTGTCAGCCAGTTACAAATCCATGCTGTCTGTCCCACATTTTTCTACCATAGCTTAGTGAGAAGCAGGTTGAGGTCTACTTTGTCAAGTGCCCTGCTGAAGTTTTATTATGTTCACAGCATTTCGTTGGTCTACTAATTTAGTCACTTTGTCCAAAAAAAAAATAAAAATTAGTCACTATGAAATGTATGCAAGAAAACCATCAAGCTCAGAGAACCCCAAGGATCCTACAGTTCTCCTCCTCTTTTTTCCCTCCAAAAACCCCACTCTCTTCTAGAACTGCTGATGTAACCTAATTGGGTAATAAAACATCTGCAAGAAAACAATCCAGGTCAGAGAGCACCAAGGACCCCAAAGTTCAACCCTGAGCTACAGATATTCTCTTCTATCAACCCTGCCTTATTGATTTTCTTGCAAATGGTTCATATTTTGATCCATGAGAAGTTTTCAACCTTCCCTTCAACTCTTGTATCCCCAGAGCCTTTATTTCCTGAAATGCATCTTTGCAAGGAACTGGAATAGATGAAACTTGAGATATAATTCTATGGACCTGCTTTAGTCAGGAACTTTAGTGCACCTAGAATCCGCACTGTATATTGAACATTAACACAATTGAGCAGATTCAGAGGTATTTCTCGAGAAAAGTTCTCCACTCCTCTCCTCACCATAGAATTCCTTATGTCTCCAGGCTCAAAATTCTGGGCCTGGACAATCTGCAACTGCATTGCCTGCGGTCCAATCTAAGCATAGTACACAAAATTGTCTGTGACAACGTCTTACCTGTCAATGACTTCTTCAGCCTCAACCGCAATAATATACAGGCAAACAACCAATACAAACTCAAGGTAAACCGCTCCAAACTCAACTGCAGAAAATATGACTTCAACCACAGAGTGGTCAATGCTTGGAAAGCCCTATCCGACTCCGTTGTTACAGCCTCAACCCCTCACAGCTTCAACCTCAAACTGTCTACCATGGACCTCACCCCATTCCTTAAAGGGGACATGCATAAGCACACCAGCATGCCTACCTGTCCCCATTTATCTGTATTTACTCCCTTTGTTCTTGTTTTTATGTTCAGTGAGGGTTTAACCAGTGGTGGGATTCAGCCAGTCGGCACCACTTCGGGAGAACTAGTTGTTAAGTTTCTGAGCAATTTGGTGAACTGGTGGTTGGAAGAAATCATTAGGGCAGAGAACCAGTTGTTAAATTATTGGAATCACACCACTGGGTTTAACCCTGGTTAGCCTAAGATCACCGTCCTTATCTTCAGCCAAACCTACTCAAAGTGTCAAAAGCCATGCCGATTAATATGATGCGCAAACCTGGAGGATGGGCTACTACCTTGATGGTTTTCTCTTTGGCCAATCTCTGAAAAGTTGAGCTGTGTTGCTACGTGTTGGTCTGTGACCTGGTAAAGAGAAAAGAAGAGGGTGAGTGGGCAGAGGATACTGCCCCCTGTGCCCTCTGGAAAGGTCCTGCATCATTGGCAAAGCCAACCAAACACCATATCTGCCCCCAGTGGGTATACTTGCACAGACCCTATCCTGTTTCTGCCTTTAAGGCCTTCCAGCCAATTCTTTCTTAGGCCGAGAATTCTGGCTAGCCGTGACCTCAAGGCCTGATGTCACCACAATTGTGGCATCATGGCCTAGGCGCAGCCAAGCATTGAGTTGCTGGGGGAGTATTGGGGCAGCTGAATTTTGGAACGGAGCACCCATCTTTGGTGCACGTTTCACAGGTATGATGTAAAGCCAATGAGGAGACAAGATGCTGGGTCTAGTTTTGAGTCTCTACTCAACCACACAGCTCAGAGAAGACTTGGATGCTCCTTGCAGAACATAGAAATCATAGGGTTGGATGGGGCTTTGGAGGTCCAACCCCCTGTTCAATGGTAGAAGACCCTCTACCATTCCAGACAAATGGCAGTCCAGTCTCTTCTTGAAAACCTCCAGCGATGGAACACCCTCAACTTGATTGTTCTAGCTGAACTGAAATTCCTCCTTAACTGAATTTCTCCTTGGTTAGTTTGCACCTGTTGCTTCTTGCCTTGCCTTCAGGTGCTTTGGGGAATAATTTGACTCCCCTCTTCTTTGGGGCATCCCTTCTGTTCTGTATAAAAATAGTAGACTCCAAATAACGCATTGTGATTGGTTAATGGGGATTGGTTCAAAAAGGAACCAATCCTCGAAGCTGCACAAAGGCGGCAAAATCAAAGGCATGTCATTGGCTACAAGCCGGCGGACAGGAAGGTATAAAAGGACTGTCACGGCTTGAGCCAATGTTCCGTTTTACTGACTGTTCAAATAAAGACTTTGTTGTTGGAACCCGGTCTATCTCGCGTTTTTCCGGACAGAACACTGGCGACGAAGGTGGGATCGTCCTAAACGCGAGACCAAGCACGCGGTGATAAAGAATTCCAGACGGCAACACAATGGCTGGAAACAACGCACCGTCCGCACTTTTCAATCCCAACGAAGAGGATTGGGAATCCTATGTAGACCATTTCCAGATGTACTTGGAAAGCAATGAGATGGAAGGGAATCTCAGCGATCAATGCAAGAGGCTGTTGTTCTTAACACACTGGGGCTACAAGTCTTCAGATGGCTAAAGCCCTAGCGCAAAGCCCCGAGACGTAAAAAACAATCTGACGTGGCCAGAACTTCAGAGACTGCTTCAAAGCTCACTACGGCTACCGATGGTGTCCAACCTTCATAAAGCGACACGGAATTCTATGAAGCCAAGAGACCAGAGAGAAGGTGTGAGTACCATCAGTCCGACTCGTAAGCTGCCTCTCAGACAAAATAGGGGGAGAGAGTTGCGCAATCCTTAAACCTTTGGACTGAGGCCATGAGGAGACCGAGGTAGTGTTGGACTTAAGAGACTCGACAACAACAGAGCAAAACTACTAAACAAGACCCACAATTAACCATTTAGCGAAGGCCATCGCAGGAAGCCACAGCCGCTGAAAGCCGCGAAAAAAAATACGCCGTGTAAAATGAAGCAAATGGAACGCGAGCGGAGATGGAAACGATGCCTGGCCACAAGGAGAAAACAGTCCCCCGCTACATCACCACGAAGACTATGCGAGACGTCCGGATCAGACAAAGAAAGATGTGACGAGGTCACCGTTCTGTACCCAACAAAAAGAGCCGCGAAAAGAGAGTTTGGCGGGAATGCGCTGGCTGCTGGAGGAAGTCACCCGCGAGCTGCAATTGCCCAGGTTTCTCGATGCCAATTGTCCAAGAAATTGCAAGAACGAGGCATATCGAGAAAGTCTGCAGGAACAGAAAAAACGGCAGCCCAACGAGACACAAACAAACTCCCCCACACGAAAGCCGAAGCCCAGGCAAGCTGAAGAAAGTGCAGCGCGAACAAAGCAAACCTCAAACCTAGAGAATTACACATCAACTGGTTACTATAGGAAGCACTAAGACGGGAAAGCGGAAAGAAGTTAGATAACCGTGAAGTTGAAGGAAGCCCTGCGAAATGGAAGTAGGACTCTGGATCCTTCCTATCCATGGTCTCTTGGACACCATAAAACAACTAGTCGTTTTCACGAGTACCTATATGGCGCGACTTTTCGAAATTGCTAACAGACCACAAACCGCTACTTGGAATTTTGGCGGGAAACAAGCCCACACCAAAGAAGCCTGTCCCAAGAATGACTAGATGGTCGGAGTTCCTAGCAGCCTACTCCTATACGCTATTA
>BHFT01039880.1:7449-18539 GCA_004320025.1 Laticauda laticaudata | reverse complement strand
CTACAACTTTAAAAGCACAACTATAATGACATGGGAAAATACCCGAACAAAGCTGAAAACCATACATGTAAGTACCCGCGAAACCTTAAGAAAATAAATTATTGTATTATATTATATATATATATATAATGAAATATGTTGCATTTCTGTTTTAGGTACAGCAATTTCCGTGTTTCTGGTGTTGATAAAAACTAACATATGAAAGCTTTATGAATTCAAAAAAGCTGTAAGATAGAAACAAATGAGTTATTGTTTGATTGGACAAACTGCTGGTAAATGCTCAAGGCACCGTTTATATAAAGTATGTGAAGAAACCCCTGAGAATACAATGTAAACAATCCACAACCAGTTTCAAAATATCTGATTTTTTTTTTCAGATTAAGCTATGATTGAGTCTAAAAACTAAACTAGGGGAAAAAAAGCTTAGCTATGCATATTGTATATGTAAAATGTAAAGGAGAAATTTTCATTATAACAAAAAGATCTTTGTTGTAATGATGTCAATTTAGTACTATTATCAAATTGAAATAGTGTTCCGCAATTTGATGCCCAGAAAACAGGCTGCAACTTATAATACATATCAGAAAAAGAAAAAAGATTTGTTATGAGCCATTGATTTGGCCATGACCATTTCTTTTTCAAGGGGTTTAGTTCAGTACACTGATTAATACAGGTAGTCCCCAATATATAACCACAATTGAACCCAAAATTGAGAAGTTACAAAAGGTGTCAATGTGACCCAGGACAGTGCAACTATTGTAAATAATGCCAGTTATCAACTGCCTGAATTTTGATCATGCGACTATGGAGAGGCTGTAATGTTGTAAGTGTAAGAATAGGTGATGTCACTTTTTCCAGTGCTACTGTAACTTTGAGCAGTCACTAAATGAATAACTGTAAATCAAGGACTACCTGTATAGCTTTGGAGAAAAATATAGTAATTAAAGAGGTAAATATGACAAGGAATTATGCCAGAACATGATATTTGACTTTTATGAAAAATACTGGCTGTGCTGTATGGAGGTTCGGCAAAGAAAATTATGTAGAGGAAGAGAATGTTAAGCATTTAATGAATTCAAGACATACACACTTATACACACTTGTAATTTTTTTTATTGTAAACTTAAGATAAAGCAAAAACTTTTATATGATATAAAGTAGAATTAATATATTAAATCGTTGAGCTAGTTTTATATTAATATTACATGAACACATTTCTTTTCTTTTTCTAAAGTTTTAGTACTTTAATTGCTGTCTGTATGAATGTTTTACTGTGCTCTTACTGTTGTATTACTTTTTATATATTTTACTAAAAATTAGAGTAGATTAAACTTTACTAGCTAGAAATTCTGGCAGTTAAGAGTCCCAATATATCTGGAGAATATGAGGTTAGAGAAAGATAAGCTAGTTAGTCCCAAAGATGCTTTTTCAAGAGGCAACTGGATTTTCTGGTTTTTCTTTGAATATGTTTCATTTCTCATCCAAGAAACTTCTTCAGCTCTGACTGGATTGTCAAACAAACAAACAAACCCATCAAGACCAGATTCATCAGTCTACCTGCATTTAAAAGACAAAGGCCACTCTTTTGAAGGCAGCAAAATTCACATTTTGGACAGAGAGGACTGCTGTTTTGAAAGAGGGGTCAAAGAGGCCATCTATGTCAAAATTGAGCAGCCCTCTGTCAACAACATCATCTATCTCAAGTCTACAACATAGTCCTTTCAACAGTTCTAAGAAGGCTCTACACCCATTTGCACCCTGATGGTGACCTTGATGATACAGGTGGCCTTTACAACTCTCTAAAAGAATGCAAATGACCAGTTGATGAAAAAAATCACCGGGGCCCGATGGATTACATCCCAGAGTTTTAAAGGAGCTGGCAGAGGTCATCTCAGAACCACTGCATCATATCTTTCAAAAATCCTGGAGCACCGGGGAGCCTCCAGAGACTGGGAAAGAGCTAGGGGTTACCCATCTTTCAAAAAAGGGGAAAAAAAACAGACCACAGGAAACTATGACCAATAAACCTAACATCAAATACCCGGGAAGATACTGAAAGAAATTAAATAAAAACAGATCTCCAACACATCTGGAAAAAGTAAAGTAACAACAAGCAGTAGCACTAGGTTTGGTGAAAACAGATCATACCAAACCACCTTATTTCATTCTTTCAACAACAGTGGCTCACAATTAGTAAGACTAGCAAATTACTATTTTAATACAATTATATTTAGAGTTTCAGGAAGGCATTCGAACAAAGTAGACCACAACCCTAACTTCTATAGTAAGCTAGAAAAAAAGTGGGAACTAGATAGCACCACTACTAGATGACTACAACAACCGGCTGGACAAACTGGTGCTCAATAAAGTAGTCCGTTAAATGGTCTAAGTCTACATGGAGGGAGCAGTGAGGGTTTCGTCTTCAGCCAGTCCTCTTTCATATCTTCATTAATAGTCTATAGATGAGGAATAGAGGGAAATTATCCAAATCTGATTATGATACTAAGATGATACTAAGCTGCAGGAAATAGCTGGCACCTGAAGAAGATATGCTCAAGATCCCAACGATGTATCTTTGACCAGACATTAGAACAACTGGGCCAGTTCTAACAAAATGAAATTCAATGATAAGAAAAGTAAAGTCCTACCTTAGGCAGAAAAACAAAAAGACACATATTAGACTGGTTGAAACCAGTCAAATAGCAGTAACTAGTTGAAGGATCATTGGGATATTTATGGAACTGGATATTGAACAACCAGCTAAATATGAGCCAGCATGTGCAGCAGCTGCCAAAAAAGCTCATGCAATCCTAAATTGTATTGACAGAGGATACAATCAAGATCAAGGGAAGTTCTAATACCACTTTATAAAGCCTTAGTAGACCACACCTAGAGTACTGCCATCCAGTTTTGTTTACCACATTATAAAAAGATGTTTGAGACTCTAGAAAAAGTACAGAGAAGAGCAACCAGGATGATTAGAGGACTGGAGGCTAAAACATACAGATAACGGTTGCAGGAACTGGGCTTGCTTGCTAGTGAAGAGAAGGACCAGGGGAGACATGATGGTCTTCCAATATTTGAGGGGTTGCCAGAGGAAGGAAGGGGTCAAGCTATTTTCTAAAGCACCTGTAGGCCAGACGAGGAATAATGGATGGAAACTGAACAAGAGAGATTTAACCTGGAAAATAAGGAGAACCTTTTGGCAGTGAAACAATCACACAATGAAACAGCTTGCCCTCGAAGTTGTGGGAGCAACCATCACTTGAGACTTTCAAGAAGAGATTGGATTGCCATTTGTCAGAAATGGTGTAGGGTCTCCCGCTTGGGTGGGATGTTGGACTAGATGAAGGTCCCTTCCAACTCTGATTATCTCTTGTCTGTAAACATTATACAGTACAGAAGCAATCATGGATCATTTGTCTGCTTGGAGAATAAATCCTTCCATTCACCACTATCCAGTCAGAGTGGAAGAAGCTTCTTGGATGAGAAACAAAACGTATTCAAGGAAAAACTAGAAAGTTCAGTTGCTTCTTGGAAAAGCACCTTTGGGACAACCATGGCCTGGATGACTGAGAATCTCCATAGACATAAATTAATTAGAGAGTAATGTTGGATCTCACCTTTTTTCATGGTCCACCTTTAGAAGCTAGGATAAATGTCATCTGAATGCAGACATTGTGAGAAGATCCAGATACTGAGGACTATCTGCTGTTTAAATCCCCTCCCTGCTGATGTACACAACTACAGCTTTGTTTGCGCAGCCAGCACCTATCAAGAGGCAGCCAAGTTCAGATGTGTTTGCTGCTTATTTTTGAGTCACTCATTATTGCAAAATGCAACATCATACTCCAAAACCCAAGAAAAACATGCAAAGGCTCCTCTAAATAATTTCATTTATTGTTCCGCACTTGCTTGCCAAACTAAAGCAAACTACTTAACTTTTAAACATATACTCTGAAAACTCTTAGAGAACAGCCATCTTAACTCTCTTCCCCCAACATATCAAAACTTCAATGTGTCTTGTTGCTGTGAAATGTACAACCTCCTTCCTGGGAGTCAGGATTATATACCATTGCATGCAGGGACTTCCTGCCTGGGAGAGTGGATAAGGAACCAAATGCATAGAATTAGCAAACTGGTATTAAACAGTATATGTTATATATGGGGTAAACAGTGGTATATAGATTGCTTTAGTGGGCAAACTTGGTGAGGGGCAATATTTGGATTTAGGTACGGTATTTTGTTGGTAGAGTAGCAGGTGTTCATTTACTTGGCATACAGACAGTGCTTTCAGAGATACGAAAGGATTTTTAACAAGGGTGATATCTTGGAATAAAGAAGGATGATTAAGAAATTGGTTTCCTGAAAATAATGTTGTTGAAATGCTGAAAGACTACTAGTAAATTACAGGTACCACGTAGCATGACCAAGCATTTGGCTGGACATTCTTCCCCTTCCTTGAAGCCAGCATTAACAGAGAGATAGATTCAAGATTATATTATGTCAATGGTTAGTACCATTTACAATGCCTTGGTAAGACCACATGTGGGATGCTGCATCCAGCTTTGGTCACAATAATATAAAAAAGATGTTGAGACTCTTGAAAGAGTACAGAGAAGAGCAACAAGGATGATTAGGGGGCTAAAACATACAAAGAATGGTTGCTGGAATTGGATATGTCTAATTTAATAAAAAGAAGGACTGGGGTGACATGATAGTAGTGCTCTATTATATGAGGGGCTGCCACAAGGAAGAGGGGGTCAGCCTTTTCTCCAAAGCACCTGAAGGCAGAACAAAAAGCATTGGATGGAAAATAATCAAGGAAAGAAGCAACCTAGAACTAAGGAGAAATTTAATGATAGAACAATTAAACAGTGGAACAGCTTGCCTTCAGAGGTTATGAGTGTTCCATCATTGTAGGTTTTCAATAAGAGATTGGACAGCTATTTGTCTGAAATGATATAGGGTCTCTTGCCTGAACAAGAGGTTGGATTAGAATACCTCCAACTCTGTTATTCTTTTGTTCTGTTGCATATATACGTATATATATATATATACATACATATATATGTATATATATACGTATGGTAGGATGGCCAACTTTGGCCAACTCATTTAAGATCTCATAGAAGAGGCCTTCTTGGATTTGGCTTAGAAGTGCTATGCTGTCCCAGGTTAGATCTTAGGTAATTTGTCTTGAAGTTAGAATGATATTGTATCATGGAATATTTCTTCCTCACCCACCGACATTGTCAGTTTGAACTCTCAACCTTGATAGAGTTTTCAGAAGTATGACAGAATTCCTCTAGTATAGGTGTTATACTAGATACCGGGTGGCCCATTTGATGATAACTGTATATTTCCATTGGGAAAGCAAATGCTGATTTATGAATTGTATTGTAATTGAATTGTATGGGAATTGATCAAGGACGTCCATCAGAAATAACCATGGGTCATTTGAGCAGTGTGGTGCTGAGCTCCTAGTTATGTATAGAATCAAATCCAAATCGGTAGATACATAGCCATAGCAATAGCACTGAGACTTATATTGCTTCACAGTGCTTTTCAGCCCTTTCTATGTGGTTTACAGAGTCAGCCTATTGACCCCAACAATCTGGGTCCTCATTTTATCCACTTCAGAAGGATGGAAGTCTGAGTCAACTTTGAGCCTGGTGAGATTTGAACTGCCAAATTGCAGTCATTAGAAGTAGCCTGCAGTACTGCATTCTGACCACTGCACCACCATGGCTCATATAGAAACAGTTTTTCCCCACTCAGCGAAGAGTATTTCCTTACTAAGTATACGTTTTCTCTATTTTTTTCTTATTTTTAGTGCTGTTCTTAAACTAATTAGCATATTTCAAATTATTTATATAAGCTGCATTCCTAAGCAGTGTATCCTAATAGTTATTTCTAAAAATGATGAGATCAGTAGTTATGCGACAAAGCTGGGTTTATTCCCAAAATAAAAGGTTCTCTTCAAGCTTCCATATTTGAGATGGTGCTAATGGTGATACAGGAGTAGAAAACTGAAGCCCGTAGAGAAAATTGGACAAGTCACTTTGCAGAGCTGGTTTTCCATTAGTGTAAGGCAACTGTTGGATTGTGGGGTGCCCCTATATGTTCATTTCTCCACAGAATAATTTCTTCATTTATATTAGCTGCCATGGGTAGCAGTTTCATTATTGACCAATGACAGTAATTTAATATCTGGGCATTATTTCTCTCTGAATAATAATCCAACTTTCAGAATCCTGTTGATTACTGTTTCTCACCAATTTATTCACACTTAGCTGGGCAAGATGACATACACAGTGTGCAAGTTATTTAAATTACTCTGAATTATATTCATCAGGCACGATGCTACAAAAAGAAAATGGAGAAGAAACAAATAAATTCAAAAGTTAGAATAGATATATAAGCCATGAGCATTGTACTTCAAAATAATCACAAGATAAAGGTTACGATCTGAATACAGAATCAGTTTTTGGTGTTATTGGCATTATAGTGCATTCAGTCTTCATGAACAAAGAAATGTTTGCTCACTTCATCTCTGTAGTCACTAAAGATTCCCATCATACAGTTCCCTTTTGAGATAAGCAATATTGTGCAACGTACACAAAAAAGTAAACAGGAAAATATTACAGGCATGAGATAAGGATTCTAATTCATACCAGCACCATTCACTATATCTTTCCCATGCTTTCCATTATTCCATCATATGCATACAGTAATTTAAATGTTGCATCTTGTCCTTTAGACTTCTCATTTTTTAAAGATTTCATCAACTTCATCAAACGAGTTTCTTGGTGTTCTCCTTCCTTTTGACATATTGAGTTTTGTTTTGTAATTTGTTCATCATTCACTTCCTCAGTACAACTAAACAAGTATCTCAATATGTTTTTTTATGCTGGTTTCTCACTTTTGTATTTGACTCACAATAATTTATTACTTTTAGATTTTGTCTTTTCTGGTTTTACAGCAGTTCTTAAATCACTAATCCCATTGCATTCAGTTTACTTTTTATGTTTCTCCTGACATACTCCATTCTTTTTTCACATAGAATAAGGTGGAGAGAAGCATGTTCTTATATCCACCCAACTTTGCTCCTTTCAACAAATATTTACTCCACTCAGCAGGCTATATGCTACCCATACATCCTACTACAGTATATTTCTATAAATATTTTTATGCCTTAGAATTTTTCATCCATTTTCCCATTATTAGTAAGCATTCTGTCTTTTCTTTGTCAAACATAGCTATCTTGATGCTTGGTGGATTAATCTGCTGCTGAGTCTTGAATCATTTGCTAAGCGTTTAATTTATTCTCAAGAATGTTTAATTTGCAATATATACTGTTGTCCTTGAACAAGCAGCCTTCAAATTTTGGTTTGCACGTACATGATATCTTCCTGTTATTTTCTCATCCTCAGTTTTTTCAGAAATCATTACATTATATGTATCTTTTCTCACACCTAATTTATATTGCCAATTATTCCATCAAGCACTCTTCCTTCTGATGTATTGATAAATTTGTATGACATTGTTCAGACTAAGTATCAGTAGGCAATTGAAAGATTAAACTTGATAAAACAATTGGACTCTCGTCAATAATAGTATGAGGCTAGGCTATTATGTTTATGCTGAGATTTATTCCAGCAGTTTCCTGGAGAAATTTCAAATAAAACTAAGTGTATTTAAGTTAAGTTAGAAATCAATGAAAAACCTATATTGGATTGTAAAATCTTACTTGATCCTATGGAATACCATTAATAATTAATTAAATAATCACATTTATCAATGTGACCAGTGGTAAGAACTGAATTTTGCTCAATGTCAGCCTTCTAGATCTTCTACTATCGCTTTGCATCTTCCAGCTGTCATAAGTAACAAGGGGGAGGAGGGGATGAATCTGGGAAGTGAACTGGAGGTGTTACATTTTTTCTGTTGTGTAAAATGAGGAGGGGGGAGCATACATCAGAGTTAGGTTTCTATTTCTCGCTTAGCTTTCTTTTCTCTGCGCAACTGCAACCCATTATCAAAATATGCCAAGGTCAACGGACAGAGGCCTCATCACCACCTGAAGATGGCCACATGATCATATTCACAACTTCTAATAGGAAGATTCATCTGAACTATTGGGGGTGGAAACATTTCCATCACTTTGTATATGTGATTCACGCACCTAATTTCTCAGATTCAGAATTCTGTGGTTGCTACCACTTCATTTTCAGTAAAAGATATCTTTTCTTTAACTCAAAGAGTCTAAGTATTTCTTTCTTGAATTTTGAATGGAGCACCCTCTGACACTCACTTTGAATATAGGTGGTGGGACATCAATTGTTGATGATTTGTTCTTGTATACTTATTGTTGTTTGAAAGGATATTCTAAATGTGATGTTTCTGGAAAATTGGTGAAAATATTCCAGGGCTGGCCAGTGAATCCATCGAACAGTACACACATATATACTCACACTCACAGCGGGTGGGGAAGTCCCAATCACCTCAGTTAGGTACCAAAGTAATCAAAGGCCCATTTAAAAACAAAAGTTTTGGGTTCTTTCTTGGAGGCAAAAAGCAAGGAGATAATTTGCTATGGGGGACTTCATGTTCCACTATGTTGGGACTAAGACAGAGTTAAGTTTGACTCCTGGCCTATGACTCATCACTTTTCATTGAGCAGGTTTGTGATTTTTGTTTCCTTTAAGGTCATTATTATCTGAAAGGGTTTATACCTGAATATAATTGAACCTTGTTCTGCTCTATCCCTTGATCAGTTCAAGATTGTTGACATTTTTTATTTTTAATATATTTTACTATATCAAATTGACATTCGTAAAGTTCATTCTGAGCATTTATTATTGAATTCAAATGTTTGCTTCTAATTTTGAGCAGAGAATGAAGTTAGCAATAATCAATCATATCTAATTAGCGGGTGACACACTGTGTTTACTGTAATTAAACAAGCCATTACTGCTTACTTTCTCATGATTAAGATCACACAGATTGAGAACCAGCTGTTAATCATGCCTGTTCCAAGGCTAATGTCATTAACATTAATGCCTGCATTATAACCGAGGGCTGTTTTTTTTAATACTGTAAGGCCTTTTAGTTGAGAAACTTGAAATAAGTAACAAATGAAGCTTATCATATGGCTGTAAAGAGGAAGAGTTTGCAAACATGACAACCATATTATGTATGAATTCCTGCTCATGCTTGATTTGAATACAAGAAACAAAGATGGCCTGGCCAATGGATGGAAAAGAAGCAAGTTGTGTCAGGGATCTGATCATCCCACGATTTTTCACCCCTCATTTTCCTAGCTGGCTTTATCAGGTAATTTCCCTCCAAAACTCCATGGTCTTTTCTCCCCTGAAAAAAAAAACATAGAATGCCAAATCAGGCCACAGCCTCTTTGCACCATGCCCACATCAGTGACCAAACATTGTGCGGTCAGAAAAACACCGGGGAACAGATTTTGGGCCTGTTTTGCTGGATCAAATCATAGGGGAGACAAGAAGGAAAAAGTTGAAAAGCAGAACTGCATGCATCAGCTGTCCTGTGCAGAAACTTATCCAGATCCTTATTACAAAGGATAGTGAAACTATACTCACTATACCAGAGGTCTTCAAACTTGACAGCTTTAAGACTTATGGACTTTAACTCCCAGAATTCCTCAGTGCGCAAAATTACATCACCAAACCGGTAGTAACACCGGTTGAATCCCACCCCTGCTCTAAACATACCTTCCACTTGTTTATTATGCAGTAGCCAAAAGTTTAGAAGGATCTCCAGTTCTCATATTGTTCCTTCAAGAACGGTGACATCTAACCCTAACCCTGTCCACAGTCATTACCAAAGCAGATAGCTAGCTAGTTTATGGACAATCAGCAACTTTATTTTGTTGGGATTCAACTTCAATATATATTTTCCCATCCAGATCCTTTTCACCTCAAGACACTGATTCTACATTTTTGAGATGCAAGATTTTGCCCCGTGTATTTTATGAAATTTGTTTATCATCTTTTTCAAATATTGGATTATTTGAGAGCTGTGTGTATTTATTTGTTACTATGGTAAGACACTGAGCTTGTTGATCAAAAGCACTGGCAGTTCAGCAATTTGAATCCCTAGCACCGCATAATGGAGTGAGTTCCCATTACTTGTCCCAGCTTCTGCCAACTAGCAGTTCAAAAGCCTGTAAAAATGCAAGTAGAAAAATAGGGCCTACCTTGCTGGGAAGGTAACTGCGTTCTGTGAGCCTTTGGCATTTAGTCATGCCGGCCACGTGACCACGGAGACGTCTTTGACAGCGTTGGCTCTTCGGCTTTGTAACACAGATGAGCACTGCCTCTAGAGCTGGAAACGACTAGCACATATGTGAGAGGGGAACCTTTACTTTATGCTCTATTAGCTCAGGTTTTTTTTCTATAATCTCCTGAAAACCTCAGGAATCCTTCCATCACTCTCCACTACGCACAGCATTTTAACTCAGTTTTATTTCCCCACAGTTTAGTTTCTAAGACATTACTAATGTCTAGTTGTGTCTAGAGAATTGAGAATGAAGCATTTATTATGTCCAGCATATATCAAGAAGCCCCTCACCTTAGTTGATTTCAGAGAATATGGATGGAGTGTTTTAAATTATATATACCTAACTCTGAATAATCCCTACATGCACACAGTTCATCTGTTCAGAAGAGGAAATTTGCATAACTTGGAACAGCTTGCTTGCATCATCCCATTTCTCCTCACATGCATTCATTAAGTTTGCATGTTAGGAATTCTCAAACAAAATCCCACATTCTGATACCTGCCACAAGTTCCTAACATGATATTTGTTCAACTCCCACCCTTCTTCTCAAGAATAGAGCAAATATTTCATTGGTGCTATGAATAGGGAAGAAATAAATATGCATATTAATTTAACTTATATAGCATATAGAACAAAGACAGTATCTTACAATTTTATGAAATAAATCTATTTCATATTGATTGTTTATCATTACACAATTCCTGACATAGCAGTTTCATTTTGAAGACAGCCACTGTCATTCACCAAACTCAGTTTAAAGGGGGGGGGGGGG